>BJFM01001802.1:431796-441883 GCA_016586285.1 Arothron firmamentum
GGGGGGGCATTGTGCTGGATCAAGACAGTGCACTGATATACAGCATTAGTCCTGTTTTGTGGAGAACAACGTGTGGTGATGCCAGCAACAAGACAGAAAATCAATCTGAGGTTTCTCTGTTTGAGGCTTTGGGTTGTTTTTTTGCTTTTTTTCCCACAAAAAACCTACATAAACTGCAAGCAAGATGCTAATCACTGAAAACAGGCTTTGATGTAATGACTGACATCCACACTTGGTTTATATGCTGAAAATGTGTTTTTCACAGTTTTCAATGTCTTGCACTCAACTCAAATGTTCATTTACATTAATATAAAAGTAAATGTACAGAAAATGAAGGGATTATTCTGGAATTATTCACGTTCCCAGAGGTTGCAGACTGAGACAGAATAATAGATGTTTTTTTTTCCTTCCACCGTGGATTCAATCGTCATCCAGATTCATCCAGAGACACACTTATATACACACTTCTTTTTGTACTTGACTCAGGGTAACGATGACTGATGGAAGAGAAATAGTGAGGCTGGAAAGATGGCTGTGTCAGCCATTTGCTCTGACTCATAATCTGAGCATGCGACGAGCTTCAGCCACCATTTTAGCGCTCTCGCTCTTGTCTGAATATCAGCAGTTTGACAAGGAGCAGCAGGAGGATTTGCATTTTTAGATTTTAAAAGTCAAATCTTGTTATTTGGGGTTTCAAATCACAGTCAGATGTAATCCAGGAGACACAGACCAGAAAGTGGAAAATGATAGATGGGTTCAGGCTGCTTGTCTGTACCTCATTGTAGCTCTGCACAGCGTTGATAAAAGCCTCATCAGCCACGATTTGTGTGTCTCCGTTGAGGAAGGCCTGGAAACGATCCTTGGTCTGCTGGAGCTGCTGCTTTGTAATCTGAGGAATGAGAAAATGCAGATTTTTAAATGCAAATATTGATTTAGACAGCAGCCGTACAAATTTACATCAACAATGAGCTAAGCAGAAAAAAAGAGATAAAACTCTATCGTCTGATCGTGAAACTGTTAACAGGAATGAAAAGTTTTAGTTGCTCACAAGGAAGCTGCAAAATGAAATCTGTGTCTGAACGAGTCAACCTGGGGATTTTTGTGCATCACAATCGTAGGAAAGAAGGATGGAGATGAATGTGCAGTCGAAGGGGAGTGACAAGGAACAGAATTAGTGTAAAGTAAATGAGCCTGTAGCTGCCTACACTGGAACTAGCGCTTGTGTCACCAGACCTGCTGTCAGATCTGCTGCAGCCTCCTTAAATACAAGCTACCTCTGTTAAAATAACCTTACTGTAAGGCTTTAAGAGATTTCCCATTCTTTGATTCGTTTATCGATGCTATTTTACTCCTGTGGGGATATAAATGTCAGTCATTTAATCACTCAGTAATGACTATTCACAATCTATCTACATTTATTTAATATTTTTCATTTGATCTACAAACTTAATATAGTTTGAGTTTAGTTGATATTTGATAATTTTACTTTTTTCGTAGTAAATTCTACAGGTATTTTTATGAACAGCGCCGCTGAGATTTCATGTTTTACAGGAACAGCCTGTGACATAAAATGAGCCGGAGAATAGAAAGGTCTGCATTATGACTCATTGTTCCGCATGTTCCTTCTCTCATTGTTGATTGCGCTGATTAGCAAGCAACTTGATCAATGAGGGGGAAATGCCTTCATTTTCATCAGCACTGCAGGAGACCCACGACATATTTTTCAACTTTGCTTTTATTGATTTTCTCTCTGTGGCTCTTATCAAGATTAGGACGTAATTAATTGGCTCGGATTGAAGTGGGCATTAATCAACCTTCGGGAAAGTACAGTGACTTCATTATGGCTCAAAATGACTATGGATCTGAGTTTTTGTTCTACCCTGTGGCTGAAGCGAAGTCTGAGTCACTGTGAAAAATTCAGCCTCATAGATCTAATTAAAAAAAACACAGCGTCCATTAATTATACGGTGATTTGTAGTTGCCCGCAAAGACATTTTGTAAAACTGTGAGATATGTTCATTTTCTGTTCATCACTGATAATCAAAGGTACATGATAGAAAGATGGAGGCTAATATGTTCAGCCAGTCCCCTCAGATGCAGGTCTTTTAAAATCAGCTCACTGAGAGTTTTAAGATGCACCACAAGATTGATTGTCCTGTGAATTCATCCCAGACAACATTCAGCCCCACACACCAGCAAAGCTGAACAGAGGCTAAAAGATGAAAGCCAATCTCAGCTAGAGACAATCGTGAATGCAATCAGGACCATAGGTGATCTATCCAGATTTACTGCAGCTACGTTTACTCTGCAGGGTAACCTGTGAATACAGCAGTGAAGTGAAATGAAGTAAATATGCAAAAATGACAGTTTCACCCATTGATAAGAAATAAGAAAATGTTGTAAAATAGTGAATTTTCCTTTGGGTCCATAGATTTGGGCATCAGCTCTTCGCGCTTTATTAGACTGCACTGCAACATCTCGCTAGGCCAAAGGACAGAAGTTACCTTCATCATAACAGATCAGAGAGAATCACGGGAAATCGTGACTACAGTATGCTCGAACAGGGGCCTGTTAATAAACACCTCCATTACTGTTTACCATACTCTCTGAAATGGTTATCAATATGGTTTTTGAGCTGTACAACATAACTGCTGTGATAAGTAGAGTCATCAGCTAATTGCATGCAGCATAAAGCACACGGTGGTCATTCATTCTGGCGCATTCAATAAAGAGGCTGTGCGGTGCTGAGTCGCTCTAAAGATTACTATTAAAATTTAGAAAAAGTCCATTTCAGATGTCCTCCGCAAATCAAACGAAAATTGGTCTCATTAGCCGTGTTTGTCTAATGACACTGCATCCTGTATCCTGCAGACCGAATGTTTTCATTCTATCATAACCCTGTTTGCTAAAGCCAGAGCTATTACCTCGAGTGCTGTTGTGGTCTACAGCAAATACACTATTGTTAAATCCTCTCCACACACAACAGCACGTTTTGACCATGCGGCAGATGACACCACGAGTCCATCTGAGCAAGCAGCTGCTGCCAGCTGCACTGAATCTACCGGCAAAAGGCTTCACAGATCGGCAGTTTCACAGAGGCAGCTGCACCAGTTCTTATCCGCAACTAGCTGTGCGCACACGGACAATCCAGAGGGATGTATACGTGCACACGGGTCAGTAAACAGCCAGGTGTTCTCTGCAGACAGACAGACTGCAAACAGGGATGGAACTGGAAACTCTGGATCTGTGGCAGCAGCCTCTCCACTTTAGTCACACTCTGGAGGGACACTCTGTTCCCATCTTCATCGCTCCTGCAACGCTCCTCCATTCACACCACCAACACACTGACAGCTCAGCTGGTTCTTCATTATGCTGAAAAATTCATCACTTAAAATGGATGCCATGAGCATTTCTCATGAGTTTAATATTAGTGCTTTGTACTGTGTTATTTGTCCTCAGGGTATAAAAAATGCTTTCATTGGTTTATTGTTACTTTTTTATACTATGAAATCCTGCTCGCTGTCTTGAAGAGTTCTCAGCTAAATATTTCCACGTGGCACAAGATCAAATGTGTTTGCTCTGGCTCCACACCATCTTCTGTATAAATAAATGACTCTGAATCTGCTACCTCCGTCTTCTCTGATCCCTCCGTGGAATAACAGAATCTATGTTGCCCCCCATCAGCAGTCTGTTAATGGTAACGTTTCTGAAATTTTGCACGAGTGTGATCGTAGCAGTGATCCTGACCATCAACCAGCCTCGGACACATGCTGAGCATGAGCGGAGGAGCACAGCGCTTGAGCTTTACATGGAAAAGTAACCCACAGTGTGTACCTGACATGCACATTCAGTGATGTGGTTTGTGTTTGTCATGCACCAGTGAGACCGCTCAGAGGGAGGGAAAAGAAAGTCCAAGAGAGGAACACGGCAACGATCCTACGGTTTTCTTACTTAATGGGGAAACTCGGTGCTGCTAATGTCTTCCTGCCTCTCTCCTCATTGTCTATTCCAGTCACGCCTTAATGATTTTCCCTTTGAAACAATGTTGTATGCGGGTTGATACACCTGCATGCAATGAAACATTGTTGTGAACGTAACTCAAGATTCCTCAGCGTTGCATACAGCCCCTGGTCTTTATCAGCCTGGACTTTACTTGCACATCATAGACAAAAATTCACACTTGTCTTTTGAAATAACACAGAAAGTAATCATGAATTCAGAAAAATTTTGAAACAGTCACAGTCGAAGAAGAATGTGTGATTATTAGAGCGTGTCGGGAGAAACTAGCTGATTAGCTTTGATCATCTTGGGTTTAACTGCTCCATGTGATGTCTGCAGCAGTATTAAAGTGAGTTATGTAAATGACACTGAGATTAGAATCTTAAGACTGCACAGGCATCTTCAGATCCTGCAAATATCTGAATGCAAACACACAAACTACACCGCTTCCAATGATTATTTTCAGTGCTCTCTTTTGGGTGAAAACAATTAGTCAGCTAATCAATTATGGATCTGACAGAAAACTAATTGGCAAGTATTTTTCAACAAAAAAAATAAGAAAACATGAACATATAAGGTTGCTAACTTCACATTTTCCCTTCTGAATTTAATAATAAAAGAAAAAAACCATAATCACAGTTCATGTCAGCCCACAGAGGATAACTGTCAAGCAGATCATGCTGTCACACTTAAAAAAAACCCAAAAAAACAGTGTTTCTGTGGATTTTTCCAGTGGAAATGAGTGATGATGCACTGGTGGACAGATAAGATTACCGAGGCTGCTCTAAGACAGAGAGGAGGAGGAGGAGGGATGAAAACACTGAGTTCTGCCTGCTGCTTTATATCTGTTACCCTTTCCAAACACCTTTATCCTCTGTTCTGCCACACAAGCTAAAATGTTTGCATTTAAGTAGACGGGCCCTCCGTCAGCAGCGACAAACCAAACGGTGACGTTTCATCCGAAAGCTTGACTTTCTCAGTGGATAGTGGCGCTGCTTTACTGTCAAAGGATGTCTTTTGCCTCCAGGCGGACATCCATTTGGAGATCTTACATAATAATGCAAATGCTTGCAATGTCACACTAGTGCTCTTCGTTCGCTCTTCTGTGTGCTCAGGCAGCATCACCTCAGTTATCTGTGCATCTGCGCTCGCAAAAAGAAAATCTTTCTTTTTCAAGGATGCCGGGTCAAAAACCCAAACAATGCCATGCACCCACATCACACAATCATTAGAGCGTTTCCTTTCATAGCGAAGACTCCCTGTAATGTTTTCTTCCTCACCAGCTCAAATGCAACAGTTGCTCACATCATTTTCTTGCTGTCACTCACTGGGTTGAAAGAGACGGCGAGCGTGTTTTGTATAATCCAGCACTGTAATTGCAAACATTATGCTAAGCTCTACGGAAGAGGTGGAATTCAAGTACCAACACAAAAGGTACGAGCAGTGACATTTTCCCTTTCATTATAAATAAAGCTGTAATGACATCAGAACAAAAAAGTCTGTCTTCAACACATCTGGCTGTCGTGTCCTTCAAGACTGTCCTTAATGTTCATCCCTCTGTGCAGCTTATAATTATTGCTGCTACCAAAATAAATGAAGGATCCGGGCCTCAAAGAAAATCCACATCCGTCAATACCCTCGCCCCCTTCCTTCCTTTCATTTTTTTTGTTTTTTGTTTTAATTAGGGGATGCTGACAATTACCCTTGCATGCAAACACATCCCCAGTTAGTTACGCCGACATGTGTGCCACCACATTCAGCACGTGCCTCCTCCAGCGGCCTCATTGTGAAGACGTCTTTCAGAGTGGAGCAGATAACACTTTTCTCCAGAAGGACGCAGCTGCCTGTGAACCGCCTGACTGTGTTTCCTCCTCCACGGGGTTGAAGCAATGCGTTCGAAAAAGCATCAGCGGGGCTCTGTCGGCTCGTCCCGGCCCAAGCCTGTCTCTCTACAGCCCGCCGCTGCTTGCTGTGCCAAAGCTTCTAATAAGGGATTAACGCAGAGCTGCTCCGCATGTTTCCGCTCGGGCCTTTAAGTCTTTTTATTGCAGAAATGCCTTCATCATATTTCTGTGACTAATGCATAACACCCCGAACGCTGTCGTGCAAGATTCTGTTCACGATGCAATGCAAAAATGTCAAAATCAGAGGATTGTGAAAATGACGTTACAGCAGAAACACTTCAAAAGTGTAAACACGCAAGGCAGGTTTAGGACGTTTTTACAGTGAATGATCCTCTCTCGCGGTCGTTCTATCTGATATTGCAGGTTTACTTCAGATTAGGAAGAGATTTAAGGGAATAGTTCACTCCAAAATTTACCCTGACACCAGTCCCTTCACCACAGAGATCTGGGAAGCCGTGCTCGGAGCTGGCAGAACAAGCGTGCCAATTTAGTTTAATTTCAGTGTGTCACTGTCCTGAGAGAACTTTATATCATTCCTTTTTTTCTTCTACCAAGTTGGGCTGTAACTCTTTTTAACACTGAAACACCCACTCAGGAATATCACCTGTCTCTCTATCGACAGGTAGGCCAGAGCAGGATGCAGATTCAGAGCAAATCGGTGCCTAGAAACCAGCAGACATCTGCTGAATGCCTGGCTGGCCTTCTCTTCTTGGTCCAAGTATTTACCCGCCCACGCCGGAGGATTTCAGCTGCCCGAGCCACCAGATATAAAAGCGCAGTTGTAAGCATGTTTCCCAGTTCAGGAACCTACACCGAGCAGGAAGCAAGCAAATGAAACCCGGAGCTTTAGGCCACCCACATACACTGAAGCATGACTCAGCCAAAAAAATAAAAATAAAAAATAGGCCATATGGCTTGAAGTGCATCCAAGAGAAGCTGCATTTTCTGCAGGTGAAACACAAAATGTATTTATAATGTACTTCCCTGGGTGAGTAATGCATGTCAGGTTCACATGCAGCCAAAGCAACTCCAGCCTCATGTGGAGTCCCAACAAACTGCTACCACAGTGCTGTTGAGCCATGTGATCGATGTTGTCATGTTTCAAATGTGCACGCACACAAAGACTCTTAATCACTCACAATGGAGTTAGCTCTGAAAAGGCTGCCAAGTACAAACAAAGATGATCTGCTTCCAAATGAAAAGCAAATATTCAAGGACAACAAGCTGGGCAGAGTCACCACCTCTGCTGTAAGTACAGTCGGGAGTGGTGACTTTGACCGTGAGGACACGATGCCCCAAAACTGGTTTACCAGTTATACCAACGAGGCACCGCAGCAGCAACACAAAAACAGTAACAGAAGCAGAGAAATGTGGGGAAGGAGAAATTCTAAAATTAATTTAGTGCAGCCTGTGGAGAGGAGGCCGGCCCATCTGCAGAGGACAAAGGCTATTAAGACCCTCCTCAAGAGGTCTGTGCCTAAAAGTCACCTTGTGTGTTTGTGTGTGTGTGTGTGTGTGTGGGGGGGTAAGTAATAAACTTGCTGGGTTTTTTTTTATCAACGACACACAGGGACACCTTCTGGTGCACATTAGGCAGAAATCCTCGGACGCCCTTTCACGGGTTTGGTGGAATATGGACAGCCCCCAGAATGCACTGCGGTACCAGGAGTCCTTTAATTAACCACCCGGTGCCCGAAGCGCTCTTGCGGGCTTATGAAACCACATTTGCGTCAAAAACGAGAAGATGAAAACAAGTGAATGGCAGCACTGAGACTGAGACTATCCATCGATGCGCTGCAGGATAGGCCTCGTAGCTACACCCCCCCCCCCATCCGTGCTCTCTACCTTATGTAGGTCATCAATGACAGCATTGGTGATGTGAAAGAAGGCTTTTAGTAAGCGTGGTTATTACCGATGCCTCTGCGAGGGCCCTTCCTTACCTTCTGCTGTCGCCGGGCCATGTCTGTGGGCTGCTTCGCGTTGAAAGGGTAAGCGATGCACCGCATGACAAAAACATACAACTGCAGCTTCTTTTTGCGATCTTCCTCGTCCCTCTGCAGCTTCTCCAGGTCCTCTTTCTCCTCGCTGGCGGCGGACGGGCTCGGGCTGGTCGGACGGGCGCTGCTGCGGCTGCTGCTGGGCGCCAGTCCGCCTGAGCTCTCGCTGGTCCTGCTCGGGGAGATGCGGGATCCGGCCTGGGGTGCCATCGTCTCTTTGCTCTCCTCCTCCACTATCCCATCAGATTCCTCCTCGCTGGACGACGGGTCTAACATCTTGGTCTATGCGTAACGCGCCCTGCCGGATTGCAACTGAACGCGGTGTTCTGATTCTTCGGAATCCCCGGTGACGGCTGGCTGATCCGTGTCAAAAATTCATGTGGAGGGAGCCCGAAGACACAGCACGCAGGCCTTGGTTGTGGTCGCTGGGCAGGGTGAGATGTCAGCAGTACGATGGGAGCTGGAGGAGGATGTTGCTCCACACTGAGCCTTCCCCGCCTGCGCCGAGCGCTCGTCGATGCTTACGTCTTTTCTCGATTTTATTGGCCAGCCGCTGCTGCGGATGCGAGAGGGGGGGGAGCTGAACGGGGACGGAGGGGAGGAGTAACGGGGGAGCTTTATTGTACAGATGAGGGGGAGGAGAGTGGCTTTTCTTTTTTTTCCTCTTTTTTTTCTTTCGATAGAGGCCGGCGATGGCCTCTCCCAGCCTGCCGGGCGGCGGACGCAGGCGCGGGGAGCTGGCCGCGGTGCTGAACGCAGAGTCAGAACCGAGGCGAAGACGCGCTTTTATCTGTCATTTATGGTCCCCCTAACGTCCTGCAGTGGTGCACCTAAGATGGCTGCCACTGGATCTGTCTGATTCTGCCAGTGAAATGGGGAACATTGTGGAGTTCACACGCTCCGGCTGCAGATGAGGAGGCGTCAGAATTCCAGAACGACTCCCGTGTCGTGGAGGGGTGGGTGGGGTAACCATAAAGCCTCGGCTGCTCGCTGCCTGCCTGCTGGCTCCTGGTGGAGACATTGATTTTTGCAGTGCGTGGCTTCTCTCTCAGGAAATTGAATTGCCCTGCAGCCACGCAGGCTTTTCATACAGGAATCCTGAAAAGGAATTTATCAGTCCAACTCAATTCAGGCAGGTGTCTGACTCAATCTCTCATGACAGCCTGCTGGACGGCTTCTTCACAAATGATGAATATTGACATTGAAGATGAGCATCTTCTGAAAGGAATACTTAAATATATTTTCTATCTTATAAACTGTTGGTTGTGCCCACATTCTTCAGTCTGACAACATGCAGCAGATATCCAAACAGGAGAAAATGTTAGCATTGCACAATGAACGCAAATGTTTTTAATAATAAAAACTAAGGACTGGGCTGGACTGGTTCCCAGAATGACTGGACTTTCTTGGCTGTTTGTCAGCTATTACCGTAAAGGCTTATCTTGGACAAATTGTGTGTCATTACACAATAAAATGGGCACCAAATTGAGGTTGACAGGGTCAAATCTGTGATCTCCATCAAAACGGCATTATCTTTGTTTAGCCTGCCATTTCAAATAACCCCACAGACCACAGAGAGCCATCATGATATTAAAATATAGATAAGAAATATTTTAATTTAGTTCCCTTCCATAAGAGGCTGCAGGCATTTTCCTCCTTTTAAATGATTCAGGATTTAATAGCGATTAAGCAGAGTGTGTACAAGAAACACTCTACTGAATGAATGTTCCGTGTGTTAATCATGTTCTCCTGCAGTTTGTCTTCACGGGTCAGAAAACATCAGTGTCGTCGTTCTTATTGACCTGCCTCCATTTATACATACAGCTTGAATCAATTAATCACTGAGCAGCCGTCAATCAGACAGCAGCAACACAAGGTCAGGAAGGCAAAGCAGAGAGGATTTAGATTCAGTCTCCTCAGTTCCCAGTTGAAGCTGCTACTGATAAAAGTTGCCTTGTAGACCAGTGCAGCTAGCAAAGAGGCCCGGTGCAGTCTAAATCAAGAATCCCAGAGACTGACGTGTGATTTCATCTTTAATTACACACGATCAATGCGAGCGATGGGATGGAGGTTATTTTTAAATGCGGAGGTGTGAGCCTCCAGAGTTCCAGGACGAGAGACAACGAGCCGAATGTGGTCCTGCTGAGTCATTGTTTGGAGAGAGAATACTCACCCCCCCCCCCCCCC
>BJFM01001802.1:441909-476415 GCA_016586285.1 Arothron firmamentum
ACACACACACACACACACACACACACACACACACACACACACACACACACACACACACCAGCAGAACACGGTCAATAACCCAGTGGTCACGCCGACAGACACAGGTTTTGGGCACTGGACACTCCTGCTCGTTGTTTCAGGGCCTGGTTCTGTATATACTTCTAATTCAGGTTTTAGAATCCTTGCATTGACCCCTTTGAACCCACATTATGCTCACTTCCCCCTCCCCTAACATCACTCCCCGGACTTTAAAAGCCAGCGCACGTAGAAGTAGCTGGTGCGCCGACTTCACCTCTCAGATTAAATTCAATCCGACAGCTGCTGTATAGCTGCTGCTCCATATGTTTGGCCCACGCTGAATTCCCTGCAGGTAGCCCTGCTTTCAAGGACTCCTTATCTTCAGCTGGGGCCTCTGCTGGATCCCCTGTTGCCCAGACTTTGAACTGAAATGTGATTTTGCAGTTTGGGCTGACAGAGACTTCTCCTGCAGATTCCCAGCCCGCCTGAACCCCTCACGTTCATCAATTTGTCAGGTTCTCAAAGTTCCACTGCAACAGTAATCTATTCAGAGCCTTTGGTCCTGCATTAACCTCAGTCAGAACTGAGAAACCTTTCAAACATTAATAATTGACTGATGTTCTCTGCTCTGGGTGTACGCATTAAATGTTAATGTTCTTCAGGCTGCTGCTGCACAAAGCCTGTTCCCATCCTAAGACTGTTAAACTACCTGTTTTTGATTTAGGAAAATCATCCTGGGCTTGATTTTGTGGATAACAGGGTTACTCGCTGCCCCGTGTCGCCCCAGCGTAGCGGTGCAGTGAAAAACATGGATAAAGAGTGCTGGTGTTCACCAGCACTGACACTGATTTTGAGTCTTTGTGTTTCTCAGATGAATGAAAGTCAGATTTTTCAAGTGAGCGGAGAGTCACTAAATAAGCCCAAATTGGTCGCTATCTGTCAAGTGGGACTTTCAAACCTCAGAGAAACACATTTACATTTCAAGACAGTCCCCAATGTGTCTTTTATACCTTAATGCTGGAAGTTGCTCCCAGGTTGTCAAATATTGACATGTTTTTCAGCTTATCCAAACAGACTATGTATTTAAAAGCTTTTTCCTCGTTAGAGGCCATTAAATTTGATGAATAAAACATCACTATTACGGTAATTTAAGGAGTTATTACACCACATTATCATTTGTCACTCCCAGATATTTCTTTATGCATTATGTAATCATGTACAGAAATGTACAGTTGGATTATGAAGGAAACTATAAAGATGTGAAATCACAACACCATAACAGCTATTATATTATGTTTTCAATTATGGATGGTGGGGAATGGGAGGAATAACCTGAACTTCTGGTGACCCTAAAGATCAATTATTAATCTAAGTTATAATTTGAAGGTGAGGCCTTGCTCGAACACACCCGACACACGTTTGCCTTCATACTGTTTAGGTTTGTTTGTATTT
The DNA here is from genome assembly GCA_016586285.1 of Arothron firmamentum. Taxonomy (NCBI): domain Eukaryota; kingdom Metazoa; phylum Chordata; class Actinopteri; order Tetraodontiformes; family Tetraodontidae; genus Arothron; species Arothron firmamentum. The sequence continues at coordinate 443,380 of BJFM01001802.1, forward strand.
GCGCAGCATGGGTCATATTTCTGCTTGTCTAAGCACGCTGGTGCATGTGCTGCTGTGCTCAATAACCTCCCCACGTACACACTGCCACGCGCTCTGCAGGGGGCGGGGCCCAACCCTCCACTCCTCTGATCAGAGAGAAACCTGCTTGACCTCTTCAAAACCACTACACACAGCAGACTGCAAGACAATCCCAAACCCGGCCTGAGTCATGCTCTGTGTCTCTGTGGCCCTGCATGTATGTTACAAGCTGTCACGTGTGTCACCGGGGGACGAACACAGGCAGCACATGTGAATCACACGCTGATGAGGCAGACGTTGAAACACGTGGATGATAATAATTTATGACATTCTTCCTCTTTAATGCATGCACACAACATTCTTAGTTTAACTAGGACATGTTCTGAGTGACGGGTGGAATCATTTGCTAAATGTGCAATTTTTTTTTAGCTTTTGTTAAAAAAAATGTATAGATGAGGTGAAATTCGGCCACAGCTCCAGCAGTTTAGAAAAAGCATTTGAGGTTTAGTGGCGTGAATGTGGCACATTTTATAAACTCAGCTGGCTTCTTAGAGCTCCTGTGGAGTTCAACAAAGATCTCTTTGAAAAATTTAAATATCAAGAGTGTGTTTAAAGTGGGATTGATGGAATAGGGTCAGTGTCAGCATGGCTGCTGAGGCCGTTTGCAAGCAGGGCACCACATCCAGCAAACAGTGAGTGATGGCTGTAAATATCTGCAGCCAGAGTGTGTTTACTTCCCAGTGCTGGGGACGATGGTCTGGAACATGTGGTCCTTTTATGTGACAGTGAGTGAAGGAAGGTAGTTATTTGCTTTTGGAGGAGAGAAATTATCAGGTTGTCCAAAAAAAAAAAAAAAGTGTAATCAGAGTTCTAAAATGTTTGTTATAATATTGCCAGCAGATTTGAGTTCACACAGGTTTTAATTGATGCCCATTCCAGCAATTTTCACTTCTCTTGTTATATTGCATGGGTCAAAAAGACCTAATTATGATCCTTCTATATTGGAATCTTCTGGATTCAAAAATGAAGCATCTGCCAGAGAAAGAGAAAAGTAAGAGAGAGTAACAGCTACATCAATCTGTCAGACTGTTCAAGTCCTGAATTTACAGCAACGTAAAGCATAAATGGAGACCTCAAAAACAGAGCAGATTTATGTTCATGTCTTCCTTTCCCTGACTCAGTGTAGAGAGGGGATGATGCCAGAAAAAGCTTCATTAATAATGCAGCGAGAGCCTCTCCACTTCAATATGAGGACGGAGGAAAAGAAAACATCTACAGCTGCTGGAGCAGTGTGTTGATCTCATTGACTGTAATATATGAATTATCCGATCTCAGTCAATTTGAATGTATTTACGTGATAGTCAGGAGATTTGCCTCTTATTTGCTGTTGTAGGAAGAAAACAGCTGTGCATCCAAAAGGTAATTAAAGGCCCTCTCTGCTGTTCCAGTTTCCGCTTAATCAGTGCAGCTGCCGCGAGTACTGCCCCCTGCTGGGGGAAAGTAGCACTATTACAAATTAAACGTGATGGCGTCAAGGTTCTCAGGATGTCAGGATCTGTGCTGATATGAGATTAATTTAAAATGAAATAAATATTTTCCCCCCACATCAAAAAGAAATGTGGAGTATGTGTTGATAATGATACCGTAGTTCTTAAACTCTCCTAGTGCTTTAATTTAGAACATGCCCTGTTCGCTTGATCATGACATCAATAATTTCCCTCATGGTTTTGCTTTCTGCAAACAATCTGTCCTAACGCTGGAACTAACTAGCCACGTTTTCATTTTCTCCACAACATTCACATTATTAAAAGAAGGAGGAAAAAAATCTCCAGAGACGACGCGTTCTGTGTCAAAAAGCAACAATAACAACAATAAAAATCCTCAGCACTTCATCATTAATTCAACTCAAAATGTAACTTTAACTAAAAAATGAATTAAGTAATTTGTAATATGGACAAGTGACCAAAAGAGGGCAGCAACGGCTATCATATGTTACACGCCACTTAACGGGCACTAAAGTTTCCTCAATGTACTCAGGAGAAAACTAGATTTATTACTCTTGACTGATGTCCAGAACAGAGTTGGTGATATTGTCATTCACTTGTGTATCGTAGTTGTTAATATTTCACAGTATTCACATTTTGTAAATACCTCATCATCAGTCCTAATAGGCCCTCAGCCTCCGTCTTGCTGATTACATCAAAGACAGACCCGATCATCAATATGATCTGATGCCCTCAGTCACACCAGTGATAAACAGGACTACTCAGCAGAGATGGAAACCCTTTTCTTTGGGGCAGCACAATTAATCCTTCATCTTTTATCCCAACATGGATCGCTGTGAAAGGCAGATCTTTTTTGCTTTGTCTCAAATAGTCCCATTTCTTGAGATATTTAAAAATACGTTCTCTTCAGCCCAGAATCCTTTAAATTCCCCCAAACTTAATTTTATTGCAATGATGATGTCGGCATCATTGCCACTCACATAAATGTAATAGTTATTTACATTTCTAAACTTTTCTGATCTGATTTCTGTACTTGTAATACATTTTTAAAATGATTAAATACCCCAGACTCCACCCCGGGGCAGATATCTGCTGTCAGCCCTCCCCTCTGCTGGAAACAGTCACTCCTTTTCCCCCACAGATACATCACTGGCGTTTCAACCTGATGAAAACTCGACACCGCACCGAACTGGACAGCAGATCTGTGATTATTTTAAATGTGTATGGTTATATTTGCTCCGGTGAGTTTCATTTTATCTTCTCATCTCTTCATCTCTCTGTTAGTTAGACTTTTGCCCATTTCTGATTGTTCCACCTCTGCATTCTTTACTTGCTTATATCAACTAAAACATTTCATGTTATTTTGACGTCTCGATCCATTTTCTAGCAAATAAATGATCGTTTGTAAAAAGCATTACAGATTTGGATGTTCTGCTAGGACTACCCTGCAGCACACACTCGGCAGCACTGTTAGCTGGCTACCGAGCATTGAATTATTCAGGTTTTGTTTTCAAGCCATTTATAACCCTCTGTCTGTTATTGATGTGTATATATTATTCAATATTATCATCTGCCAGCTGTTTGTCCTCCAACAGATTTTTGCCATTTGTGCCTTTGCAACATGTGGGGGATACTATGGACAGGTGCAGGTTAAAGTGGACTGTGCAGACAGGAGGGACAGCAACCGAAGCATCAACATTAGGTTTAGTTACCCCTTCAGGTAAAGTCCCTGCCTGTTTTTCAATCTAACATATGACACCCAAAGTTGTCTCAGCAGAGAGCCTGTTTGTTCCACATCTTTGCCATTATCCTCTGATAATGACATCATTAAATATTAACCACGATAAAGTGCACTTCCTGCAGTTCTTTTCATTGGCAGACAGTTTTAATTTTCTCTCCACATGATTTGTCCTTTTCAAAATGTGAACGGACAGGCCTTCATCAAGACTGAAGTCTTAAATGCTTCCCAGCATCTTTCCTACCTGAAATCATCCCCAATGTAATATCAAACCAAAAATGTACGTGTAATTTGACACTGTCTCCTTCCTCTTTTGCCTCCTGCGCACATGCATGTACTGAAGACCATCTGGGACGTTGTGCTACATAAACACAAGTGAGATGTCTTGAGGATGAGAACACTGTGACTCAGTTCAGCAGCCTCCTTTCTATTTCCAGCAAACTAAGTGCCATTTACACAAAATTACACCATCGGGCACCTCCGAGGGTAGGCTGAGACTGGTGCCGATGTCGGGAAGTCCAACAGCTGCCCTGTCAAAGCGAACGGTCACTGGTATGACAGTGCAGCAGTGCACCAGGACTGCCGACACCCTCAGACTCCCAAACATGCCTCAGAGGCAGCAGCAGCAGTGATAGCCAAGTGTCTAATTAACAGTTCAACACTCCAAAATGATGTGTCTGTTAGCACACACACACACACACACACACACACACACACACACACACACACACACACACACACACACACACACACACACACACACACACACACACACACACACACACATACACAAACACACATGCACTTGTCGTGGTAGCTCTGTGGGACAGTGACTTCCCCAGGCCTTGCCTTATCCATAACCATCACCACTACACCACTGACCCGAACCTAAACCTAAACCTAAACCTCATTCTAACCTGAACTTTAAAGCCACTTCTGAACCCGTCAAGAGCTCTTTGAAGGTGTGAGGACCACACAAATGTGTGCTGTAGGCAAACTGCAGACATCTTTGCTTTCAGCTGCTTCAGGTTGTGTCAGCGTTGCTGTTAGCTTCACAAGAACCCTCTTTTATTCCATTCCTCTTTCTGCCTGTGTAGATTAGAAGAAGTGCATTTCAAGGCTCCCCTCTGTGAGTCCAAGAGGGATGAGGTTCTTTTCCTGGACGGTGACTTTTCCTCAGCCGCACGTTTTTTCCTGACTGTGGGCGTTTTTGCCTTCTTGTACTCGCTGCTTGCGACTGTTGTGTACGTTTTCTACCAGAACAAGTACCTGAGGAACAACAGAGGGCCCCTGGTGGTCAGTCAGCACAAACCTTCCACAAAAACACACCTGAAGTGCTTTAAAACTAAATCTAGCTCTCATCTGTGACCTCCTTCCTCTCTTTTTTGTGGTGTGCAGGATTTTCTGGTCACACTCGTTTTCTCCTTCATGTGGTTGGTCAGCAGTTGCTGCTGGGCCAAAGCTCTTTCTGACATCAAGTCAGCCACAAACCCGACAGAAATACTCCTGCTCATCTCAGCCTGCAGAGCTCCAGAGAACAGATGTGCAGCGACCCAGGAGCCTCGCTGGTCACGTCTGAATTCATCTGTGGTGGGTTTTCGATCCGCGAGCGACCCACACATACACCCAAGCCCACTCACTCCTGCCCGGTTTCCCGTCTCCCTGCAGGTCTTTGGATTTGTAAACGTCGTGCTCTGGGTCGGGAACATCTGGTTTGTCTTCAAAGAGACGGGCTGGTACAAGACGGGTCGGAGATACCCCACCAGGAGCGCCTCCGGGAAACGCTCCAGCGAGATGCGGCAACGGCTGTACAGCGAGAGCAGCTTCGACCTGCCTGAGGAGAGTCTGGGCCCGCAGCTGATCAGACAAAACAGTTTCAGTCAGGCCAGGGGGGCCGGCGACCAGAGGGTCCATCAACAGGGCAGCTTCAACCAGCCGCAGATGAGCTTGAGCTTACCGCAGACGTACCTCGGCAAGCCCGGAAACTTTAACAGGGAGAAGACGGCGGCTCCTCAGGGGCCGATGATAGTTGTCAATGAGATGTGATTTTAGGTTTTCGATGTGGAAATATTGAGGAAACTTTTTCAGATAATGGACTTTCCACCGACAGGGAGCTGTTGTTCATACCTGTATCCTGTAAATATTGGCGTCTGTGTGGAAAAAGTGTGAGAGTTCTTTAAAATTAATAGATGTGTTATAAAAGTATCAAAAAGTCACATAAATAGTAAAAAGTGAACTCATCCATTTCACATAAATATATTCCAGTAAAATCAGAAAAGTATTGATATACAGCAAAAGTACCGGTAATTACTCACACGTGTATATTCACCGAAAGTTCATTTATTTAGATTTACTATTTTTTTGTGCAATAAAGTAAGTCATATGAAGCAGAACACTAGTTCCAGAAGTGGATTAGGACCACATTTTAAACTTAATTTTGGCCTCTGTTGGGTCGGCTCATTATGTTAATAATATAAATGTAAGACAGTATGTGTTATTTAACATGCTGTTTTAGTTGATGTTTTGTAGCTCGTTACAGCTGTTTTAGAGTGATGATAAGATTTAAACATAAACTAAAATATTTTCTCCTCATACAGACAATATGAGTTTAGTACGCCCAAAGACTTTTGACTCTAATATCCAGGTCACATTCAGATTTAATTCAACTCAACTTTATTTGCAGTGGAGGTTGTCTCTGGGAACTTTGAGGAGAGTGAACATGCAGCAAAAATGAGGTTAGGTTATATGCAGATATAAATGATCATGTGATCTGTTTCTGTTGAGAAATTATTTAATGGTCAAATAGAAACGATAAATTTTTTAATTTTGTGTTTGGTGATGGATTTCTTGATGTTATACAGTGTAACAGCTGTTTTGTATTTACTAATTTGGTAAACTATGTTGATTAAGTGGGACTTTTCTGTCTGCTTAAGTGGAAATACTAAGGAGGAGACAAGACAGACACACAGGCATCATACAAGCATTCATGGATTATGAGTTTAATGTAGCATTACTTATTGCTTACAAATTGGGTTGTTTAATACCAATGTCAAAAATAAAATTCGAATAGGTTTTAGTTGAAGCTGCCTGTTCATGAGTTCTTTCCACTACATCAACAATAATACCTGGAATATCAAACTCCTCTCAATCAGTTACATAGTCTTCTTTGAATGCTAATTAAAGTCATTATACAAATACAGTATAATTTATCTTCTAACACAGTTAGAAGTAGCAGGAAGCGCTTATTGTGCAATGAAACATTTCAATGAAGATGAGCAAGAAAATACATTTTGTATAGACCCATTATTAATTCACAAGGATTGCTTCAGTAAGGCAGAATGAATTTGTGCGCAATAATGTGAGGGAACTGCAGCTGCTTGCTCATCATTAGTAGAATGACTTAAACATGTGATGATCTGCTGTGACAGGTTATCTATGAAATTAAAACCATCCTCTGTGCACTTTCACTCTTACTTTTCACTAGAGTTCTGCAACGGTGCTATTGAATACACAAATGTATTTTCATCCTCCGTCTCTTCTCTTTGCAATATTAGTCCTCTTTTTTCTTTTGGGTTGCTCCAGCTTGCAGAGCTTGTGGTTTTTCTGTGTGTGTGTGTGTGTGTGTGGGGGGGGGGGGTTCTTTTGGATGTTATCCTGCACATCTCTTCAGCGCATCCTCCGGTTTGTTATTAAGACCTCTGTGTGCGACCTTACCCCTCAATTAGAACAAATAGAGGCTGCATTTGTCTTTGCTGGCCCCCAGAAGTGATGCTAACTACATGCAGGTGTCCAGAGTGTCTTTCATGAAGAAAATTACAGTGCAGGAGCCTAAACTGTCACACTTCTGCTCAGATTATCAAGTGAAAATGAGGGGCTTCACATCATGAGATACAATACTGGGTGGGAGACGGGTGTATTCGTATGTAATTACACAGATGTTACGCACTGGTGTGTAACATCTCCAGTTGGTTATGTCTTTTATTCCTTTCTCTAGACCTGCAGTCGAAAACATTATCCTGCCTGAACATCCAAAAGCCAAAGCGGAATATAATTTAAAAGTTACTCTTTGTGTTTCTCACTAATGATAGATAATATTAAATTTAACATAGATACACTGATGGAGTTAGATGGAGTTGAAAGTCAATAATTAACTGTATCTGGTGGTTAACTCAGCAGAAACATTACCATTGTAAGACTAGACTTCTTTTTCATATCTTTGCATTCCTAAGTTTGTTTTCTCCAGTGACATTTCATTTATAGCATTTTGTGATTTTTTTAATTACCAGCTTACAAGAAATAGAAGTGCCTGCAATTGAAAATGCTAATGCTGATATTTATGTTTTAATCAAGTGACAGAATTTGTAGACGGTAAAAATGGTCTTAATCTTTCAAAATGTATTCAGTTTACCTAACTACATAAAATATAGCAAATGCAGTTATTTATTTTTTACATGTGTTTTACCTGTAAATGTATTTTACCTGTTGGAATTGTCTGTTACACATTTATTAGCATGAACCCACAGCCGTAATTCTCATAAATTGTGAGTAAGACCAACAGCTCACAGGATTCCTATTGTGAGGAGGACCCAGGATTACAGGATTACTGCTCAGACCGCTGTCCAGTGTAAAGGTCGTTTAGATGGTTTTCACTTCGGCAAATGTAGCTCTGGCCAATCAACTAAAAACACGGCTCATAATCTTGTGTAAGGTTTGGTGTTAAATGTAGTCTTATTCGTCCGAATCCTTCAGAGCAAGGGAGGGTCGTAAAAAGGAAGACTTAAGGAGTTCTTAACAAACTGTGAAAACAGTTTATTGAAAAATAATACAGTCAACATCTACAGCTCAGAGTTGAATGAAAACATCTAGGGAATTTCTCATTATTTTTTCATTCATTTTGTTTCTTGGTTTTTTTTTTTCATAAAGGCTTTGTTGAAATGATGATGACCATAACGCATAGAGTTAGAGCAGGTCAGCAAGTTTGGTTTAATGATAGGTGTGAGTGTGAGTGTTGTCTGTCTTTGTGTTAGCCCTGCGATAGGCTGGCGACCTATCCAGGGTGACCTCTAGCCCCTTGACAGCTGGTATAGGCTCCAGCAGACCCCTGTGAGTGTGGATAAAGTAGGTACAGAAAATGGATGGATGGATGGCTGGACAGCCACAGAAGAGGTGTCAGTGTGGCTCAATATCTTTATTGTAAATATATTTTGATTTACAAATGGATTTCTTACCCAATCAACCCCCCAAACCTCTTTTTTGTGATGTAAAATGAATGCACATTACAAAATGTAAACAAGAAACCCTGCCGCAGCTCATAGATAATTGGCTAAGCAGCTAATTATCGGCTCTCCCTGAGGGATGAGTGAAAGTAGCATATGGTGCCCATGCTAACAGGAAACTACATGATACAGACTCTCTGCTGATGAAGTATGTTTGTTGATGGATGATATGATGGTGAAATTGATGAGTCAGAGGATGATGAATCTAAAGGAGGACACCAGTCCAACCCCAGACAGGTTTACTAGGGTATAGGTCAGACATCACTGGATCTTTAGGATCAAAAACAACATAAAAAACTAACAAGCATGATCATGACAATGTCTGCCAAGTAGGGCAATTATATTTAGTTCTCTGTTCATTCCTAATTCCACCCAGTCTTCTTAATGCTGAGTGAGGTGGTGTTTTATATCTTCCGCATGCAATTGGGATAACGGGATTAGGAGCGGATTGACAGGAAGCAGACAACCCAAGACAGACTGATAATAAGAAAGCACAGCCAGTCGCCTCACATAACACGTTTCAAATGTCAAATTGTTTATTTTGTTTACAATTCATTAAAAATATTTTTTTAAAAAAACAGTTCAAGATAAGTGTTTTTGCTCTCTTTGAGGTATGTATAAGGTCGATAAAATAACATAAATAAAAATAATAATAAATCTGTAATAAAACAATGCAGAAAATTATTTGGCTGTTGGGATTTTATGCATTTTTTTAACCTTTTATTTTAAGCTTATCATAATTGCAGCAAGTAGTAATAACAAATAAGTATTTGTTTTTTTGATGAATTTAAACACACCAACTTAATAACCTCACATGCTGCAGCTGTAGGTCAGTAGGTCAGCCAATACTCATATCCTTCTAATGAACAGGAATTTTTAAGGGTTACTTGCAGGCACTTATTGCATTTACAATAAGACTATCATCATCCGCTACATCACTCTCCATTTTTTATAGCAGCATATTTCTATTGACCTTTCCAAAATATTTATTTAATGTCACAGCCCCCGGATCTGCTACTGGTGCTACCCGCTCCTCTGGGTCAGCCGCCCGCTGCTTCAGTCAATCAGCACCTGCTTCTGTTGCCGGCAGGCCTCCGGTGGTTTTTCCCGCTTCACACCACCGGCGCCACGCCTCCGGACCGACTGCGCCTGCTGTCTCAGCTAATCCACACTCACCTCTGTTGCCAGCCGGCCTCTGGTGTTTTCCCACTTGCCGCCACTGGTGCTACGCCCACTAATCTGTATCAGCATCTAAACCCTGGACTGTGAGTGACTCACTCGCCAGTTTGTTGCTTATATCACTCAATCTCTGCCTGTTTGCCTGTGTATCGAGCTTGCCTGTACCTGACCTGCCTCTGTCGTTATTCCCCGGAAAATCTGTCTGCCTTCTGTCCCCGACTCGAGATTACCTGTCCCTGTATCACCTGCGCTCTGGACATTAAAAGAGCTTTTTAGCTGCATTACATGTCCTTTCTGTGAACCCTGACATTTAATGCATATTATACACAAACCTATAACACACGGTATGTTAAGATACACAAATCACCTTTAAAAGTTTTAAAAGGCAGACTTTTTCCATAATTCATAAAGAAAATAAAACTAGTACAGGTTAAAATGCATCATTTATGTAATCAAAAGCCACAAGTTGAAGTACAGTTTTACACTTAAAATAACTTCAACATTTTATGATGTCAAGAATTTTTCTACTTGTTTGGCCATGAGTGGTTGTCCCCCCCCAGTATATCAGAATATAATGAAGAGAGTGTTAAAGTATATTTGGAATTCATGCATAATAATCATTTCCATTAGTTCTACATGCTGATCAGTATAAAAGTTCTCTGCCAACTGTAGCGACCAGAACAAGACGAAAGAGAGGTGAATATATGGTTTAGTGTAAAATAAACTGAAGACTGATGTGGACTAACTTCCAGTCATCCCCTCTTCTTTTGTAATTTACCTCTGTGTCAATGTGCTTGTCAATCCCTGGTTCACACAGAGGTGGAAGGAGAAAATCCAAAGTTCTTCGGTCCAAACCCAGCTGAGGGAAATCAGAGAATACGTGCAGAAATCTGCAGCGTGCCTCTCACAATGAAGCTACACAGACCATGGCAACATGGCAACTAATGGCAATGTTGTGGAAGTGTGTTCAAAAAAAAATCCACCACTTAATTGATAAAAGTAGGACCGCATTAACAAAGTCATAGTTCAGGTTCAGCAAGTGTTAATTGCATTAGTGTCTACAATTCAATCCACATCCTTCAATTCCAATAAAGTAAGCAATAAAGGCGTCACCGCTAACACCTTCCGCATGTAAGTAAATTAGATAAGTCAAAGCTTATTAGCTGTTCTTTTTCGTACATGAGGAGATCAAACCAAACAATCTGGATTGAAAAAAGTTTGGGTGGAGGTAAGAACAGGTAAAATTTAATTTATAGTATAAAAGTTAAATACACTATAAAAGTGGCATAATCTTTATTGCAGACACATTACTCTTTTTATATATGTCATTTTTCACCTTTTAAGATTTGAGGGGATATGCACTTTATCTACTAAAATAGTATTATATTAGGCTTAAAGTCAGAAAGCAGACCACTAACATGCCGGGCTGAATTCAGATTTGTTATATTAGTTAATAGCAACATGAACTTAATTCATGGTCATGGTAGGTAATTAAGCTCTGCAAAACATTCAAAAATGAAACAATCTGTTTGGGGGGGATGGAAGGAAGGGGGAAGGGGGGATAGGGAAAGAGGGGAAAGAGGGGAAAGGGGAAAAGGCCCATTGTGTTTTGAAGGAAGAAGTTTCCATATCCTCACAATCGGGAGCAGGGTTATCCAGTTACAGAGCCTGCACACGATCTGTGTGGAGTCAATGGATCCCTGTGGATGCTGAGACTTAAAGAAAACAACTTTTGGATTGCTTCAGATAGAGACTGAAATAAATACATTTATAAAATATGTACGCAATCCTCAGCATTCCGGGTTGATTGTGACCTAAACGTCTTTGAGGAAACTTAACCGGGATTAAAGCAGTTCCTCAAGACTTTCAAATTGGAACAAATTGCTTTAGGTATTAGAAACTTTAGTAGATTACATTTTGACCTGCTTTAGCTTCGGCATCACCTCAGATGACCATAATCCAATTTTGCCAGTAGGGTTATCAGTGGGGTATAAAAACCACACCACCTTTCTGCTTCTGGCATTCATCAGCACAACTGACATCTTTCGAAATCCTCGCAGAAGAACAAAACAGTGAAGATGGTTTGGGATGGAGGAATTGAGCCCAATGGCACAGAAGGAAAGAACTTCTACATCCCCATGTCCAACAGGACTGGGATTGTCAGAAGTCCTTATGAATACCCTCAGTATTATCTGGTAGATCCCATCATGTTCAAGATGCTGGCGCTCTACATGTTTTTCCTGATCTGCACCGGGACTCCAATCAACGGTCTGACACTGCTGGTGACAGCCCAGAACAAGAAGCTCCGGCAACCTCTCAACTACATCCTGGTCAACCTGGCAGTGGCTGGACTGATCATGTGCGCCTTCGGATTCACCATCACCATCACCTCTGCTGTCAACGGCTACTTCATCCTCGGAGCCACTGCCTGCGCTGTTGAGGGATTCATGGCCACACTTGGAGGTCAAAAAGAAATCACAAGAAGCTCTTTAGTGTCTTTGGAGGTCCCATCGCCCGATGTGAATTGTTAACTTGTTGCAACCTTTTTTCCCGCAGGTGAAATCGCTCTCTGGTCACTGGTGGTCTTGGCTGTCGAGAGGTACATCGTCGTCTGCAAACCTATGGGCAGCTTCAAGTTTACTGGCACTCACGCTGCAGTTGGAGTCCTTTTCACCTGGATCATGGCTATGGCTTGTGCTGCGCCCCCTCTCTTTGGCTGGTCCAGGTAATTTACTGGTCAACAGAGACCCTACTGAGATGTTCCAAAGTGCCGTGGTTAAAGGACACTCCATATGCTCACACAGGTACATCCCAGAGGGCATGCAGTGCTCCTGCGGACCTGACTACTACACCCTGGCTCCAGGCTTCAACAACGAATCATATGTCATCTACATGTTCATTGTCCACTTCTTTATTCCTGTCTTCCTCATCTTTTTCACTTATGGAAGTCTGGTGTTGACCGTTAAAGCTGTAAGCCATGTTCTTAGGCACCTTTAGCCTGTTAAAAAAAAAACTTCTTCGGTTTTATTGATTTCCTCTAATTTGATGGATCTCTCCAGGCTGCAGCCCAGCAGCAGGAGTCAGAGTCCACCCAGAAGGCTCAGAAAGAAGTAACACGCATGTGCATCCTGATGGTCTTCGGCTTCCTCACGGCCTGGGTTCCATATGCAACTTTCAGCGGATGGATCTTCATGAACAAGGGAGCTGCCTTCCATCCCCTAACAGCAGCTCTTTGCGCCTTCTTTGCCAAGAGCTCAGCCCTCTACAACCCCGTCATCTACGTGCTGTTGAACAAACAAGTAGGCTCTTTTGAAAATCGCAGTAACTCCGAGGCCCATTTGCAGGCTAGGTTTTACATTAAATTCTGCTTTGCTCTCATTTTCAGTTCCGTAACTGCATGCTGAGCACAATTGGAATGGGCGGCGCGGTGGATGATGAGACCTCAGTGTCTGCCAGCAAGACAGAGGTGTCTTCTGTGTCTTAAATGTAGAGAAATTTCTCTTTTGCCTGGACACTTTCCTTTCTACTGGCTCTTTGATTTGGAACAATCACGGATGTGGGATGAGTGGAGTTCGTGGGATGTGGGACCCTCCCAGCAAACAGCTTCATCAGGAGCAAAACCAACGGACTGTATTTTCTAATCTTTTATTTGAACGCTGCCAGGGAAAATGTTTTGTCGAATTTGTCATGTGAATTTGAAATCCTCAACAATAATGCTAAGCTCTCTAAACACATCTTCTGTATGTGGATGCTCACTTTGATTCCCTACGCTGTCGGCACAGTTGTTCTTGATAGGTTTCATCCTCAAGAAAGACGGTGTGAATGCCACAGTATTTTATTTTTTCTCTTACATCAGTGGAAATACATTTTGTACTATATTTTCAAAATGAGCAACTATATACGATGTAAAACAGTTTTTTCACTTTGTGAGTCGGTCATTATAAATTGTAAACATTGTATATAAATATAAAAAGAAATATAGCATAGAAATAAATGCATGCATCAAAGCTGTTGGTTCACAGAGTTCATTTCAATCCTTTAAAGCTGACAGGGAAGCTGCCTGAGCGACTATCCAAGAGGTCAAACACTGACCAATGCCTTTAGGGGGCATTAGTGACCACAAGAGAGACCTTCAGGTTATGCCTTTGGGCTTTTCTGCACAGACACGAGGAGGAGCATGCCAAATCTAGCTTAAGCAAATCCAATAAGTAGGACAGGAACAAGGATCAGCACGCCGGGCGTGTCATAATCTTGTTTTGGCACTAGGAGGTATAGCACCTACCTGTGTGATTTGTCGAACGTAGAAGATCAGATTAGGTGGTGGGGATGAAATCATTACAATCAGACATTATTTAATCATGAGAACGAACCAAGGAGGTTCTTCCGTTTCAATCCCAAGTTTAAATCAAACAAAATAGTGTGTCGTAGCAATTACGTGACACTGTGTGATTGGAGGAAAAAAATAAGTAAACTTGTCATTTTAAGATGCATTTTTTATTTACATTAATTTAAACATTGGAGCTATACAATAAAAACAGATCTGTGACAACCCATTTGAGAAATCTCAACCCAACAACATCAGAAAGTCTTGGGCCAAGATCATTGATTTAGTCCTAGTCTTAAATAAGAAAAAAAGATGTACAACCAGATAATGTGCATTTCGAGGTATTTTGAAATCAGTTTTTATTTGCTGCAGAGGAGATGATGAAATCGTGGCGCGATTTGAAGGTCGCCATCGAGCATGAAGGAGACGTCAGTGAAGATGCAAAAGTGTTTATTACTAAGAGACGGAGGAAACTTCTGTCTTGCTGGCTGAAACTGAGGTCTCATCTTCAACCGCGCCACCCATTCCAATGGTAGAAAGCATGCAGTTACGGAACTGAAACACACAGAGGACAAATATGTTACGGGATTGTAGAAAAACAAAACATATAACAACATAGCTGAAAATGGAAACTCCCTCCCTCTAAAGTTAATACTTTACAATGTCTCAGGGAAAGAGACCAGATAATAACAATTGATTGAATTTGTTAGGAGTGGAACAGAGGGACCCATGGGTGAAGGCAGACGTCCCAACAGTTGCAGTAAAAGTCTTTATTGTCTAAAAATCTACAAGAGAAATGAACCAAAAATCTCTAGCTGTGCTAGGAAACAGTTTTACAAAAAAACAGACTAAAAACACTATATTAACTAGATTTAACTTCTTCGGAAAATAAACCAACTACAAGGAAAAACTCTACGAAGAGCCACAAGAAATAACACAAAGAAACACGAGGGCGCAAGTAGACAACTGGAGAGCAACACAGGGGGAGGATGAGGAACCCAGCCTTAAATAATGCCTCTGATTAGATTGAATTCAGGTGTGCACAATTAGTCCAAAACACAAGAAGTAAAACTAGCAGCAAACACAGGAAAGGGAACTAAAAACACACAAAATAAAAGCATCCACCCAGACATGTTACAGAATTGACCAATTGAATTAACAGCCATCTGCAATTTGACACATTAGAATTTACTAAAAACTTTAAATTAAAGTTGCATCAATATTTTATAGTGTGGCCTAAATTAAGATAGTATATAGCCTTGTTATAATTAGACAAGCATTAGTAACTAGTAGAAATAATATGCTGGCTAATAGCCAATTTTTAAATATAAATATGCAGCTAGACATCAAACCACCAAATTCACATGTTAAAGAGTATTTTAACTGGAAATTCAAATTTAGAAACAGAAATAACTAAATCACTTTAATAACTAGACAAGTGTTATTTCTTAAACTTGTATGTTTTTTTGGTAGAGTATTAGAATATTCTATTTTTGACCCAATAAACCCAAAAAACGATATCAGATATAGGAGCAATAAACTGACCTGTTTGTTCATGAGGACGTAGATAATAGGATTGAACAATGCTGAGCTCTTGGAGAAAAAGGCAGGAATGGCCATGGACACAGCGGAGAAGGCAGCTCCCTTGTTAAAGAAAATCCAGGCAGCAAAGCTGGCATATGGGGTCCAGGCCACGAGGAAGCCAAGGACCATCAAGATGCACATGCGTGTCACTTCCCTCTCAGCTTTCTGGGTGGACTCTGATTCCTGCTGCTGGGCGGCAGCCTGGAGATATTGAACAAATAAGAGAGAATCGATGAAGGGAAATAAAATCAGACCAGTTGTTGTTTCTTGGTTAAAAATGCCTGAAAACATGGCTTACGGCTTTGACGGTCAGCACAAGACTTCCATAGGTGAAGAAGATGAGAAAGACGGGAACACAGAAGTGGCAAGAAAACATGTACATAACATATGACTCATTGTTGTAGCCAGGGGCCAGAGTGTAGTAGTCAGGGCCACAGGACACCTGAATTCCCTCTGGGATGTACCTGGGAAAAATGAGATTGGTAAAGGCATTATAATCAATCAAGGAAAGCAAGTGAGATTTATTTAACGTACTGTATTGTAAAAAACAAAAAACAAAAAAAACACTTCTTCCTATTAAAACATCTGGAGTGCCACTTATTTTACTTCACATCATTTCTTTACGGAAGATGCCTTCATTTGATGTTTGCTCTAAGTTCTTGTAAAATTAAGTAAAACAGAAATGATCCACTGATTTTAATGCACTGTCGATTTTGTTCTATTCATGTTGACCTTCATCACATTTGGGAGGAAAAAAATATTGTGGACAGCCAAATAAACCCTACATATTTACCGTATTAATGCTGTAATTAGGATCAGTTTTAGGATGTTTTGGCAAGCTAGTTCCTTACCTGGACCAGCCAAAAAGAGGTGGGACAGCACAGGAGCATGCCATGATCCAGGTGAACGCACAACCTACTGAAGCATGAGTGGCAGTGAATTTGAAGCTGCCCATGGGTTTGCAGACTACAATGTACCTCTCGATAGCCAGAACAACCAGAGACCACAAAGCGACTTGTCCTGTGGAGAAAAACAGAAACTTCAAAACCTGTTGCACCTTCTCAGGACTTTCCAAAGGTCTGTTGGGAACAAGATCATTCATGGGACTATCCAAGTTTACCTCCAAGGGTAGCCATGAATCCTTCAATGGTGCAGCTCATACGTCCCAAAGCGAAATATCCCATCATGCAAGAGTAAATAGTAACTGTGAATCCAAAGCAGACCATGATGAGCCCGGCCACAGCCAAGTTCACCAGGATGAAGTTGAGTGGCTGCCGGAGCCTCTTGTTCTGAACCGTGACCAGCAGTGTCAGGAAGTTGATTGGGAAACCAGTGCAGATGAGGAAAAACATGTAGAAGCCCAGCATTTTGAAGACTATGGAATCTGCCAAATAATATTGCGAATATTCGAAAGGACTCCTCACGAGCCCTGTCCTGTTGTTCATGGGGATGTAAAAGTCCCGACCTTCTGTGCCATTCTCCATTTCAGCGGCTCAGAAATGCGCTGGCTAGTGCAGAATCAGTATAGATGGACGTCTGCGCAGCTTCTTTGGATGGGACGGCACCTGTATATGTACCCCTCCAGAGGGGCTTGGAGGGATTGAGATAACAAACCAAGAGGATATGCAGATTTTAATCACATAATCATTTAATCTCTGAATTTCAGAGCAAGAAAAGAGGTTAATGAAAAGATTTTTGGTGTCTGTGAAGGACATTTTTTGTACAGTTAGTGTATAACATTTGAAGCAAAGATTTTGAACTTCTTTAGGCACACCAGCCCTTAAACTATCAGTGTTTTGGTGCTATATGAAGAAGACTTTTAAATACTAAAACTGCACCACATCTTAAAACTAAAACTATTTTCTGCTACATTATAAACTTCCAACAATCCATTAAAAAAGTAATTCATTACTGCCATAAGCAGTCTGTAATGAGAAGCGCTATGTAGTTTACATAAACCATTTGAAATTCCATTACAACATTAAAAAAAGGATTAAGTCCTGAAGCTGGTTCAAGTAATTTGGTTGGCAGGTTGCACAATGCAGGCGTATACGTATATATTAATCATGTTACGATCCAAAAAATTTAAAACAGTAAAGCACTCAGAGAGTGCAGAGCTCCATCAAGCAGGTAATTTTGTCACATATTGTTGCTGTTTCAACCCATTCCAGCAAGATAAGGGAAAATTAACTGCTTGGCCTTTATCCTTGGAAGATCAAGGGTCTAAGTCCCTCAGATCCTTTGATCATATTTGCCATTTGATCTTATATCAAATCTGGAAATCCCTGGATCCAGAGCCGGTAAGCCGGAACATCACCACCAAAATGTAATTATCTGTTCCTTGTCCTATTCTTGATATTCCCTTAAAATGTAATAAAATACCACTCATAAATTTTAGTTATTATTTAGTTATTTTCATTTTTTAGTTATTTTGCTAACAAACAAATGCCGACCATCACAAAACCTCCTGGGCGAAGGTAAACTTGAATCAAATGATAAATGGATTTGAAATGTGTCATTGAATGACCATCCATCCATCTTCTACCACTTATCCGGGGGTCACGTCAGGTCCAGGCCTTCTGGGGGATCCCAAGGTCAGCCGAGAGTCATGGTCATTGAATGTGAGTTGTTCTTTTCCAAGTGAAACAATTCCTGGGCCTCACGGTGGTGCGGTGATTAACACTGTCACCTCACAGTAAAATGGTTCGGGTTTCGAATCTCAGCTCCGGCCTTTTTGTGCGGAGTTTGCATGTTCTCCCTGTGCGGTTTCCTCCCACAGTCCAAAGACATACTTGTTAGGTGAATTGATCAGTCTAAATTGACCGTAGGTGTGAGTGTGAGTGTGAATGGTGGTCTGTCCTGCGATAGGCTGATGACCTATCCAGGTGTGTGCCTGGGACCCAAGTGTGGATAGAGCAGGTACAAAAGATGAATGGATGGATGGATGGATGGATGGAAATAATTCCTTCAAATCTTGAAAATATTTTTAGAAAAAAATATAGAATTATATTGGTATTCATGTATTTAGATATAAATAACAGTTGCAAAATAGAAAATCTATTCTACAAACTCCACATAAAAAGGCCCTGAATTTGAACACAAACCCTTCCGGTGAGGTGACGTGTGCTGACTACATCTTCACCAGACTGTCCGAAATACCACATTTATGTATTTAAATGCTTTCCTTGCATCTAAGTTAATAAAAAAAAAAATCAACTTAGCAACAATGGACAGATTTGACATGAAAAAATTCCAAACACTGAAACATGATATTTCCATTTGATAAGAATTCAATTAAGTGATCTGCTTATGGCATCACTATGATTATATTGTGGGTCTAGAGACAGGTAACCATCTGTCACAATTTTAAGTATGTCACTTAGGTGGGATTTCCTGGACAAGAAGCTTGGCCTCATCTGCTTAAAATCCAAAAATTTCTACAAGCAAGCTGTAACACTGGAGGAGTTTGGCCTATGTTAATCTTCTATCCAGGCAAATTGGATTCACACCTTCTACGCAAGTCAGGGGCTGTCCGGGTGTTAGGTTACACTAAAGAGCTGACACCTGTCTCCCTCAATTTACAAAGAAGGTGAAACAGATTACAAAAATCACATACTGTCTTTAGAGGGCAAAGACCTGATATCGCCTGTCAGTGACCAGTGATTTATTTCTCTCTTTCATAGATGCATTCATGCACATACACATGTAGGTATGAATGCAGGTTCACTTTAACCAATTCATGGAGATCATACAAGACAAGAATTCTATGCATCAAGGGTGGAATAGATAGTCTATAAGAGGAAACATGTACAACACAGGAACTCAGCAATAGATTAGATAGATAGATAGATAGATAGATAGATAGATAGATAGATAGATAGATAGATAGATAGATAGATAGATAGATAGATAGATAGATAGATAGATAGATAGATAAGCATATGGCACATCAGCGATGTGACCGCTCAGCTTAAAAAGAGATTAATACAGAAGCTCAGAGATACGCAATAATCCCAGGGAAGGTGAGAAGATCAAAAAGGTGGCAGCTTAGTGCACAAAGTCACACGTTAACAGCACACGGGTGGGATTATCTTGTTGATTCAGGCCACAGGCCTGCAACTGCTCTTAACATACTTCCTCTGGGGCTTAAATGTGTGCATTGTGTGACAGCAAACGTCACAGCTATAAAATCTAGACTGACACGAGGAGCCGGAATGCAGCACATGTTTGTGCAATCAGGGAAAACACCAAAAGGAGCAGAGTGGATTCACTGAGGGTACGTGAACATTAAGAATAAAACAGCCTCCTGAAGGAATTGTGAAAACAGAAATTCAGTAGTCTGGACAAAGATTTGTGAGGAGTGAAGTGTGAACTTCCAGAATTAGGTCAGTGTGCTTGCCTGGGATTAATGCTGAATAAGAGAACACTTTCGGTGCCCTGTCACTCAGATTCTAGATGGCACTTGTTGCATTAATCTCTACCACCAGAGTGGCCACCAAAGCATTATTTACATAAGGTGTGTTTTCTCCGCTGCTGTGTCTTATCCTCTGTCCTTTTTCACTTGTCCTCTCTTCTTCTCTCTTCTCATTTCCATTTTTTTCTCATTAAACCTTTATTTTAGCAGAATCTCACTGAAATTAAAAAAAAAAACTTTTTTCAAGGGTGTCCTGGCAATTAATTAGCAAGATTTTAACCTCAAGGATCTATAAGAAACATCAAAAGCATAAAGTCCCACTTAAATGCTACATCTACTTTTAATATTTGCATTATCATTAGCAGTAGTAGTAGACTACTGCTAATGATAATGCAAATATCATTAGCAGTAGTAGTAGTAGTAGACTAAAAACTGCATCTGGACTTCCTATATCAAATTTAAGATTGTTCTAATTTCACAAGACCGTAATACACAACCCATCTAGAATAATTTTAGTATTTGAGGTGAGGCTAAAAATGTTAAATCGATGCTTAACGATGCCAAATGATGCCTTTCTTCATATTTTTAACTTATTGGGACCTCTTTGTCTTTGTAGGACGTTTGTTGAAGTTGAAGCAGTGAAAGTAGTATTTTGTTTTAATGTTATTTTAATTATTTAGCTCTTTTCTAACCAGGCCTGTCCCTTTGAGATGCAATGGCCTCCTTTTTAAGCCTGGCCGAGTTAGTAGCCTAAGCAATATTACATTGCAGCAGTTAAAAGCCAATGCTGCCAACTCACATAAAACAGCTAAAACACACTGCATGAGAGCTACAGAATTAAAAGTCAACATCTGCATTAAAAGAACAAATGCTGTAGGTAGCTGCTTCATACGGTTTTTAAAAGAGCCTTTATGATAAAGGCTCTTTGTTACTTATCTCTCTCCAGTCACATGGGGAGGAGGGGGCGATGTCACACAGCCAATGTCGGATTCGCGTCCGATGAGGGGAGGACTCTCCGTGTCCTGGGGATTATTCAGTTAGGGCGCTGCAGCGCCATCGTGTGGTCAATCTTGAAAAAACAACAACAACAACAACAGATCCTTTGTACTGAACCGACAGGATGACGTCGTCATGAGTATCATCGGAGTAGATAATTTATTGTAGGAGAACTGGAAATCGTGTTAAATGTAAATTATATTTACAATCCTATTATCTGACTATTTTTGTGATGTATGGGCAAAGTGGGGCCAGACCTTGGACACCTATTTTATACTGGTTCGTGCGCCATCTCCTGGATTTTAAGATGTATAACAGCTAAATGCTCAATCAACAGAGGTATTAAAATGGATCATAAAGTCCACTTTGAATTTTAGAAGTGTAACATCTGGTACCTGCAATAGAATGGAAAAATACCATACTTTTCTTTAAAAGTAATTCTATCTCTATTATAAAATCTGGCAAGTTACAATGCAAAGAGTGGCAATATAAGAGCATTAAACAATATAAAGTATAATCTTCTAGAATTTACTTTAAGTTAAGGCAAATATTTACATTCAATGTACAGCAAATCTCTGACAATGTATTCAGCTTGTTTTTCTTGCAGAATAATTTAAGAGAGTTTACTGTGTGGTGTACAATGTTCAAAAGTCTACAAAAGTCTGAAATGTTCCCTTATTTCAAATTGTCTTTGGGTAGCAAGGTTTAGAGTTCAAATCCCCAGGTTGCCAAGGACTTTGTATGTGAAAATTGCGTGGGTTCTTTCTGCGCACTCCAGCCTCCTTCCGTATTTCAAAGAGATGCATTTGGGGGATATCTGAATCGGCTCATTTAAATTGACCTTAGAAAGAGCCATTTACGCCTATCTTAGCCCTCTGATGAGCTGGTGACTTATCCACAGTGTACTCTGCCTCTAGTTTCTTGGCAGCTGGGATTGGCACTGACATCGCATGTAAGAAACAGTTAGAAGATGGATGGGTGGATGGAAATTGTCCTCGTTGTGGGGACCCTTAAATCCTTTGAGGGGGTGGAGAGAATTGTCAGCTTCTGTGTGGAGAAAAGTAAACTGTCAATGAATAACTGACGAATTATA
Organism: Arothron firmamentum; assembly: GCA_016586285.1. Taxonomy (NCBI): domain Eukaryota; kingdom Metazoa; phylum Chordata; class Actinopteri; order Tetraodontiformes; family Tetraodontidae; genus Arothron; species Arothron firmamentum. The sequence continues at coordinate 465,507 of BJFM01001802.1, forward strand.
AATCCACCAATTATATACATTATTAACTCATAATGAAAACTTTTTAAACCATTTATAGGATCAAATTATTCCACATAACAAGACAAAATTTGATATTTATTTCATGGTTTAATATGATACTTAAGAAACATGTAAGTGTACCTGCTTAAATGTTCCTGGAGTGATGCTCAGATAATACAGCATCCATATAGGAATCATAAGTGTTGAGGAGAGAGTTAAGAACCAACCAATGGTGTAGCCCCACCATGGGTATTCATATGTGTTATTGAGTTTGAGCGGAGTGTATCTGGCCAAGAAAAACAGAAAGGTGCACTAGAATAAGACAGAAGAGAAATGTTGGAGAAATTCATATTATTTGACACACACTGATTTATGACACACTACACAATTAGAAGTAAGTTCTACTTAGGATTTACAGTAGCAAAAATGAAACAGCCTTGAGCTGCAACATTCTACAGTTCACCAGTGATGCTGCCACCTTCCACAGAAGTGGACTTTTATCATGACAAGCGTCTGGCAGCTCCCAGTTACGGCTGCTTGCTATTAATTAACATGTGCTTTTTGTCACGTTACATTTCTTGTACTTACAGTGCAGACAGCTGGTGTGACGTACTGCCAACAATATTTCATGAAAGGTAATGGCCGATATCCAATCATGTCATGTATATTATCATACAGACGATTAGCACCTGGTGACAAGAAATGATCACATCAGAGTTGGTATTTTATTCCAGAACTGAGAATAACAAAACTGATGATTTAGAATGTAAATTAAAGAAAGTACAAAATTGTCATAAAAGAGAAAAAGACTCAAATGTGTCCAGCAGAAATGTCATATTTTCCATACCATAGACCCATCCAATGCAGACTGACTGAAAAATGGCAAAAAGCATGAGTGTCATTCCACTGCAGGAGTAGTAGTCAAACAGCTGAAAGACATAAAGGCCTCCCTGCAGGTAAGATGGCAGTGTCAGATTGAGGTTATCAGGCTGTGGCTGTAATACATCCATATACTCTATGTAAAGGGTTCGTTTTTGCCACTCACATCTGTGACCATCAGAAGGCCAATGAAAAAACTTCCTGCAGAAATTGCCAGAAGTAAAATTTTCCGGCGGCATCTGTTCTGAAAGAAGTTGGGAAACATGTCGGAGATGGTGGTAACCAAAGTCTCTTGGTAGACAAACTGTGGAGATAGAGGATATTTTTGTGTAGTACTGTGCAAATATAGAACCAGGGCACCGAGGCACAAACTAGAGATGTCACCACGCCTCTGCCACCATGGCTCTAAAATCACAGTGTGCACTGGTCATCGTGTAATATGTGTGAAAGTCTCTCAAACTCATATAAAACCTCATATCTAATCTCTACAAAAATATCGAGAAGCATTTCAGTGATTGCAAAAGCAACGCACCTTTAAATAGCAAAGCCTTACATGTCTTGTTTTGCTCTATGATCTTGCCTTATTTAAATTATTACACTATGGTGTGGGGCATAACATACAGAAGCACATGAAAACCAATATTTATACTTCAGAAAAGCACTGTCTGATTAATGCATAAGGTTAATTTTCTTGAACACACAAATTTATTATTTTTATAATCAGAAATTTTTTGACATGTGGAATTTCAAACTGCACAATTTTTATTTAGAGAAAGGAAAAAATTGTTACCATGTCAATTACAGAGTAAATTTCAAGAACGTGTTGGTGGTTAGAAATTCCGAGAAGAACTAAACTCAGTAACAGTTTAAATATAAATACAAAAATTGAAAGGTGGCTCTCTTTTTGTCTAAGCAAAACTATTGGTGATGAATTTGTTTTAATTTGTTTTCTTTGAATGTTTTTCATGGAATTTATTGGAATAAGTAAATAAATTTAGCTGGGAAACATATAAGTTTTAGCTTCTTCCCAGTCCCTTTTGAACAGTCTTGTTTTCCTTTATTTCTCCTTATATGAGAAGCAAGGTGTATTATTTTAGTTGTTTTTGTGAATCATTTGTTGAATGTTTTGAATTACATTTGCGAAATAAAATAAATAAAAGTAAATTAAAAAAAGAATTTGAAACCAGGGTCACCAATCATGCAGAGCCATTGGCAAGCTACAAAGAACAAGCAGGACCTTGTGAATTTAGAAGGGATTTCATTGTTTTTACAAAACCTGAGTCATTACATTGCATTTTTTTGATCTTGGCTTACCTCACTGTCCAATCCCAAGAAGATGATCATTAGAAAGAAGAAAATTGCCCACAGCTGTGGAATTGGCATCAGGGCCACAGCACGAGGGAAAGCAATGAATGCCAATCCTGGTCCTGAAAGTGCAGACACAGAAATTAAAATTAAACCCAATCAGTGAACAGTGTAGTCAAGAATTTCAAGTATTATAAGTTCCCGCCCACCTGATTCAGTCACTGTGGATATATCCACTCTTTGTTCCTTCGCCATAAATCCGAGGACTGAGAAGATGGCAAAACCAGCTATGAAACTTGTTAAGCTGTTTAACAGGCACAGATAAATTGAGTCTCTGTAAAGAAAAAAATTCCAAGTCAGTCAAAATGGTGGCTCATAGGTCAGAAGTGTCGACTTCTATTGGTCTTCACTGAAAGCTATTTTACCTTAGTCACTCTCTCGCACACAACCATCGAATCAAAATCAAATCAAATCAAACTTTATTTATATAGAACTTTTCATGCATAAAATGCAATGCAAAGTGCTTTACATGTTAAAATATATTAAGACCAACACACATGTACCCACACACACATGCACACACGCAAGCAAGCGCACGCAAAAATCACTTAAAATTGATTGGAGAAAAACACTTGGCAATAAGAGGGAGGAAGCACAACCTATGACAGAGTCATCCAAACTAAACATTATTGTATATTTCGGACCACAACAAAAATAACACCCCAGGAAGCAACTTTAAACGTTCAAGACTAATTTAAGATTAATTTCGTACCCAGATCATCAGAGGATCATCTTGAGATCTGTTCCAAGTCTAATGATTATGAGTTGGAAACTGTGCATAGTCCTCAAAAAAACATCTTTAAAGCCCAGCCATCTGGTGACATCAAGAATTGGAAATGTGTGATGTATGATATGTGTGTACTGTGCAAATACACACACACACACACACACACACACACACACACACACACACACACACACACACACACACACACACAAACACACACACCTTGCTCATTTTCACCTATTAATGTTTACGCATATTCTTTATGGACACATATACACACGCCCTGGGTTGCTTGCTGTAAATAAGAAAACTACATAACAGCAGGGAAAATGACTAAACAAACAGTCAACGCAAAATAACTGACACAAACCTGTAGCAGTTGTTGTTGTATTTGTTGTAGCTTCCTAAGGATATGAGAACTCCAGTGCACACACCGAAGGAGTAGAAAATTTGGCTGCCAGCATCCATCCATACCTAATAAATTCAGACAAATTTATATAGATATTACTCCCTGCTACAATTTCAATCATAAAAGTCAATTTATATCTTGGAAAGGTACTGTGTACTGCTACAGAGAATAACATTACCTGATGACAGCAACTGATAGCAGTAGCAGCAGCACCGAAAATTTTAGTTTTAGACATTTTTTGTTTACTTCTCTTTAGAAATACAGTTGAAAAGGATATTAATTAGTATGCTACAGTAGGGTGCACAGCAAAGCGCAACTGTGGCAACTATATACTCAGCTACAGTGGGTTGTGGTGGGAAAAAAGGTACAGTACATCTGGATCCATCAGGCGTGACAGGTCTGGGTAGAGGTAGTACATCACCCCATCTCTGGCTCCTGGTAATGTAAGCCCACGGACAAGAAGTACTACCAACATGACGTATGGAAATGTGGCAGTGAAGTAAACCACCTAAGACAGAAGGTTTATGTATTTTACCTTAAATTTTGGAAAAAAAATAAATAAAATAAAATAAAATAAAATATATATATATATATATATATATATATATATATATATATATATATATATTAGACACAAAAATTAATATTAATATTAATTAATATATATTAAGGCTTTACCTTCCCTGTTAACTTAACTCCATTTGAGACACATAAGTAACACAATATCCAGGCAAGAAGTAAACAGAGAGCCAGGTCCCAGTGAACATGTCCAATTTCCTCGATTCCACTAGACAAGCCCAAGACTCTCCTTCTGTAATTATCAAGGAAAAGATTTAAGGAAAGCACATTTCTTAAATTACACTGTTGTTAATTCTACTCACTCCCAAAACTCTACAACAGATGTCGTATTTCCAGACAGAAGCAGAGCGTCAGATTCATTGTAACCAACACATTTATCTGTAAGTGAAGAAATAGATGCAGTCATGGATTCTGATTGGCTGCTGAAAGTCACTGAGTGGTGTCATGTGACATAACATTTTCTAACCTGTGTTCCAGCTATTGTGACAGTTTGTCCATGGAAGCTCAGACGCAAAAGATGAAAACAGGTAGAGAAATGACCACGCCAGAATGACTATGTAATACACTCCTATGTATAAAGCAATTATTTGGCCCCCATAACCTAAGCCTGTGGAGAGACAGACAGAGATGGAACTGGTGTAAGTAAATATGGATATACCGTATTTTTCGCACTATAAGGCACACTTAAAAGCCTTCAATTTTCTCAAAAATCGATGGTGCGCCTTTTAATCCAGTGCGCCTTATGGTACTTGAAGGGATCATCTTATTGAGTAATGCAAAAAATGAAATCAAGGGAAGGGAAACTAACGCTGACCTGTGAGCATTAAAGGAACACAAAATGTGGCATCATCAGGCATGCTTGGTAAGAACTGTTAGAGTCCTACCTTCAAAAAGAGGAGAGATTTTCCTCCAAGACGTTATTCCGCCCTGACTGGTGTACTGGCCCAAAGTTGTTTCCATAAAGAAGACTGGGATACCACAGGCGAACAAAAATAAAATGTATGGTATAAAGAAAACCCCTAGAAAACAGAGTTACAGTTACTACAGAGGCACAGCATACAGCTCGCTTGACAAATGGGTTTTGCTGCCATGTTAATCTGTCCATATTTGGCCTGGGAATTTGTTTTACAAAAACAGCCAAACTTTGCAAGAGTTTGGATTCACCTCCTCCGTTTTTGTAGCAAAGGTACGGAAACCTCCAGACATTTCCCAGACCAACGATGTGTCCAGCTACAGCCAGGATGAACTCAATCTTACTGGCCCACTTTTCTCTCTCTGTGGGGTTGACATTAATGTGCCCTGGTCTGTTCATTACATTCGTCGGGATCACCAGCACCCGTGAGTCTGATCTTGGGTCCATTTTAGCCTAGATTATAAAAAGACAGTCAGTCATACTGTTGATGGTATGAGCAACAGCTAGACAGTGTCTAATTAGCTTAGTGAGTGGACTGAGAGACTGGGTTGTGGGTTTGACCCCACGTTTTCGGATGTGAGAGTTTTAGACACTAGCATAACTTCAATTGTACCTGAATCTTCAGTCTTATCGTGGTTAACTACAAATGAAAACACATTATACTACATCCTTGATAGTGCAGAACAGGACTAAATAAAGCCGCTGCGGCCTGCACCTTGTCCTGTGGTCATTATTTTAACACAAAGTTGAACCATTCTCTTCAGAACTGTAGATCTTATCTTCAGGCTCAAGATTGTCTGCAAAAATGCTGATCTGAAATACTGAGAACAAGGGTGGGCCTGTTTTGTCTTCATTCCAGAGTCCTGTATCTGCAGTTGAACAAGTCTACATTTACATGCCTGTGTGTTTCCATCTGTCTAAAGATGTCTATATAATTAAGACAGAAATCAATGTTCAAACTCAAACATTTGTAGGGTTAGAACATTCAAGATTGTCTTATAAAACAAATCTATGCTAGATTTGACAGAAATTGTGACTCAAGTCACAAGAATCAGACAAAGGGTTCTACAGTTTTTGCCAAAAAATGAGCTGCTAGTTGGAGATGGAAACATCAAGGCTGGAAGAGATGTAGTCAGCACTTCATAAATAATTGTCATAGTGATGACCACAGTGATATTAATCACAGTTTGGATGCCAACAGTTGATTCATCTGGTACAAAAAGTAATAAATTCAGCACCATTCCTCTGCTTCTGGACTGTTCCTCCCTCCCTGTTATGTGTAACCCCCCCTCCCGCCCAGCCCTTACATTATTGAAGTTAAACCCTTTAAGTATTTGGGTCACCCCCAATCAACTTATCTCCCCCATTATGTGTGTGTGTGTGTGTGTGTGTGTGTGTACGTGCGTGCGTGCGTGTGTGTGTGTAACGTGTGTTAATTGCTGTTGCTGCAATATTAGACTCTGTCCATGTGAGTAGGGGAAGGGGGACCCTGAAAACACAGGAAGGCCAGCCAGAACTTGGACTCACGCAGAATCGAGTCTCTTGTCACTACTTTACCTTGCTTTGTAATGTATTTCTTTCCATAGTTGCTGTTGGTGATTGTAGTTAATAATCATATAGAGGGTTGTTGTAATACAATTTAATATAGTTGTAATGTAGTATATTACCTTGAATCAAAGCTGCTTTGAGATTTGATCATTGTAGCATCAAATGTCAAAGCTTCTTCAACCTTTTATCTTTGAAGTTGATTAAACATAATTTTGTATGAGATCAGGCAAGGGGGTGGGGGGATAACGGGTGACAAATTGTGTGACATCTTCAAGGGCTTTCCAGTTGATTCCTATAGGGCAAAAATTTCAGTTCTTGGACACACAATTACATGCAAAAAGTCATAGCATGTGTGAGAATTCAAGTGCGAGTGAACAGTGAATTTCTGGGGCCTTAGATATGCAGAGACAGAATTGAAAATTGACCAAAAAGAGCCAACATGCTGACAGAAACATCCATACATTTCTCACCAGATTACATATCAAGATATTTCTGCTTTTTTGTAAAAACTAAAGCTCAGTGAAGAACAATCATTCCGTTTAACACTGAAAATGATGTTGGGATGGAGAGGAGTGACGTGCGGTCCATCATATTGGTAAATATGAGAAGATGACCTGTTCGCTGATCACATGATCTGAAATCTTTCTCTCTCTCTGTTTTTGTCTCACCCTCAGGCTCTCTCTATCTCTAGGATATCGTTAATCTTAAAATAACTAAACCAACTCAACTAAAATGTTTTTCCTGACACTGTCGCATCCTTTTTTCTATTTGAACATTGTTTCCAATGCCAACATCCTCAAGTCTCTAGTATTTTGCTCATTGTTAAGCTGGCCTCCATGCAGCTGGGGTTTTGGGGGGTTTGGGTGATTGTTGGTTTGGTCATTTATTTCATTAACTGGCAAACTGATTAACTTTTAAACAGCAAACTGACTCATGAAGCGGCTGAAAAGTTTACCATGAAGCAGAATGTGTAAATAATCACAGCAAAGAAAGCTGTCATTCATAAATCATTTGAGCAGTAACCAGATACATATGTTACCTGATTGACTTTCATGAACAGAAAATATCTCTTGTAAATTGATGTTCATCAAAAAGCAAAAAAAATTTAAAAATGGAAAAACACTATCATGTCTTGTGTAAAGACTCACATGGTGGTCCGACATATGCATTGAACTTTTATCCCAGACAAGGTCAAAGGTCATTACCCATGAAACTTGCACCAAACTGCTTCTGTGGCGTGGTCAGTTTTTTTTTTAACTCTTTGTTGTTTCAGTGTAATAAGATACATATTATTTTTGATATACAACTTGTCTTGTTGTCCATTACAACTGTGTGTAATTAAAGATCTCTTAAATGTGAACCTAGTGCCTCTCTTTGACTCTTCCTCAATAGTCTGTTGAATGCAGCTCTTGGTATTGTTTCAATTTAAATTGTAATTGTTTGCAAGATAAAAAAATATATATATATATAAAAAAAAACAAGTTCAGCTGCATCACCTAATTGATTGTCAGTTGTATTTCAAGCGCACATATTTGGAAAACTTATAAAAGTGCCTTGTTTGAAAAAAGTCCTTGAAAAGGACTTGACGTGTTTTTGGCTTTTTTTTTTTTTTTTTTTTTTTTCTGTTTTTCTGTTTTGAGGTTCAAGGTTAATTGTTATCAAAGATTAAAATCTAAATTTCTCAGTATTTGTCTAAAATATTAAAGGTTCAAAAAATGTTGTTTTTTTTTTTAAATTATTTCTCACTTTTCCTCAGAGCCTCACACTGTTTCTTTTTTTTGTTTTTTTCAGTTACGTGTTCCAGCCACAGTGAAACGACAGTGGGGGACTGACTGGGACTGCACTGCCTGTTCTGACTGCCTCTTCTCTGTGCTGGGAGGCCACATGGCTCCAGAGTCTCCGCCCTAAACTGGTTCATTCAGAACAGACGTGGTCCTACCCCCAGCTCTCTCCCTCCTTCTGTTTCTCTTCCTCAGATTGTCATACAAACAGTGAAGCCTCCACTCATGTGTTGGCTCACTGCTGGCAGACACACTGTTAACTTCATCTAAAGGCACCGGCTGAATATCAGTGGAAGCAAAATACAGACTATCCCAGTGAAGCTGCCTACTTCAGGTACTCGTTACCAATCTCACTTCTCTAAACAAGGCTTTTTTTTCCTCCCCTGTTTTTATAGTAGTAACTTGAGTGCTTTGTTAAACAGGAAGCAAGTTCTACTCTTTCGGTTTAATGACAGCTGGGCTTTATGGTTACACTCCGGGTAGTTGCTCTTGGTGCTGTTATGTAGGCCAAAGGTTACTGGCTTTGCTGCTGCAAAATGCTTCTTTCATAGCCTGGTTTTTGTGATCATCTCGCCTGAAAGGGCACGCAAAATGAAAATTCTAGAGAAAAAGCCTGTTAAAATTGTGGATCCACAAATGCTGATAACTGTCTCTAAATGTTGAGAATAAGATAACTATTCACAACTGTATCTCAATGGCTGTAATATAACAGAACATAATCTTTTTCTCTTAAAAGACAGTTTTAGGCTATTTGTGCCTCTGAAATTTGAAGGAAGCAACTTTAATGTGGCTGTTAAAGGCAGACTCAGTATGACCTCTTCTTAGCATGACGTCAAGTTGACTTGTGGAGTCCTGAGACTAATAGTTCAATGTCAGTGCTGTAGGGTGGTAGAAAAAAAAATTCTAAACATTGTCATTGTATTTTATACTCCAATTTATATTATGACATTAGATCAAACAGTTAAAGATTAATATAATATTGTAAGTGTAACACCATTCAGGCATCAACATTGCATGTAGTCTTATAAAAATGATGAATATATTGGAATATTTTAAGTTTTTTTATCTATACATATTTACTGTAATGGTCTTATCTTTATGTTCATTCTCATTTCATTTATCACCTGACAAATGTTTAATGTTTATCTTCTTACAACACTTTTTTTAAGCATTATTTAAGCAATGTTGAGTCCATCACTTTTTGTTAAAAGTTTAGAAAGTTGACACCAAATAATTATTTTCTGTGTGCATATACACATAATGGGAGATACACACACAAGCTTTGGGTGGTTTCAGGCACTGGTCGCACATAAAGATCATTTATTTTGAAAAACCGGTGGGCTTGTTAAATCTTGTCTAATCCTCTTATATTTACTCTTTACCAGAGCCCATACTAAGAATGAAAAGGTTCTAGAAGTGTGTGCATGTGTAAATCAAAATTTTGCATAGTTCTTTAACATTGTACCCAATATAAAACTGATGTATGAAAGATTTTACTTTGAGAATTTTGATTCTAGTGCACACTTTTTTATTAACTAGTGAAATCGAACGGCACAGTTCATCAGAAATAATTATCATCATGGAGATAGTAACAGTCATATAAAAGTTCGTTGACTAGCACAGTAAAAGAAGCCAAAGTTCATCACACCTAAACTATAAACGTCCGACTATGGACAGAACGCTTGGACCAAGCGCCCAGCCTGAACTCCTTAGAGGCAGCACAGGAAGAGCTGTAAACTTCATGAAGAAAGGCTTTCTTTCCCTTTTCTGAGGTGAGCTTGTTCACCAGAGTCTCCGTGTTTGTTTTCTTAATCGTGGTCAAGAACACAAACAGAACACAGACTTGTTGAAGTCAAAGTAGGTGTTGAAATGGATTACTCTGGGAAAAGAATCCCAATTACGACACACTTGCGATGTTTGACAAGTCCTAGACAATTGCTTCAAATCTTGAGGACTAAAAAAAATCTAATTATGCCAAAGTGAAGGCAGCGTTTAGTGTCAGATGACTTATGGTCCCATTTGATTCTAAACCTTTAACATTTAAAGTCTGACGTGTCAGCACTTTGGATATCAAACATCATCAGATAAACACCATACACATTCACAAGCTGATCCCAGAGCTGGTTAAACTCTCTGACACTTGTAGTAAGAAGGTGTGTTTATTTGAAGACACAAAGGTACAGCTGATATTATGAACAAGTTCAAGTTCAACAAGTTTACTTGAAACAAGTTCCTGTTTCAAGTAAACAGGAATGACAGCAACTCAGCAATGAAGTGATAGGCAACTTACAATCCCAGAGCGGGTCAGTGGAAGCGGAAATGCCTAGTGGACAGAGGTCACCAACATTCTGCACAGTCAATCGCTACAGACCTCCAAACTTTATGTGGCCTTCAGGTCAGCTCAAGAACAGTGTATAGAAAGCTTCATGGAATGGATTTTTCCATGGCCAAACAGCTGCATCCAAGCCTCACACCTCCAGGTGTAACGCAAAATGTCAGATGCAGCAGTGCGAAGCGCACCACCCACAGGACTCTGGAGCAGTGGAGACATGTTCTCTGGAGTGACGTATTACGTTTTGTTTCCGGCAATGCGATGAATGAATCTGGGTTTGGTGGTTGCCCAGGAGAACGGGAGTTGTCCGACTGCATTTTGCCAAATGTAAAATTTTATTTTATTTTTTTTAATTTTTTTTTTTTTTTTGGGGGGG
>BJFM01001802.1:497851-505728 GCA_016586285.1 Arothron firmamentum
TTTTTTTTAAATTCAGCTAAAACTTTAAAATTTGTTGCAAATTATCTCCAAAGATTATGCGCATAATCTGTTCTTTTTGCAGGTTTAGAAGTAGTTGACTGCTACTTTAAAGTGTAAAACGTTGCTGGAAAACACAACTTTAAAATGACTTTAATGTTGACTGCCTCTTAAGTTGGAGCACTGACTCATTAAAAATCCTTAGCACTCATTATCTGTATGATTTTTTTATGCAATAAGATACATTTCTTACAGGACTATATTATCCACTTTTGGCTGATGCGCCCCCGATTAATTCCCTCTCACTTTTTTGGGAGTTGGATGCCTCAGCGCTGGTTTATTGCTTTGCAGAATGGATACCCACAGTACAAAATAAAGAATTTCTTTTATGTTTTGGTTCAAGATAAATCTTTTATTTATCTATGTGCATTTTGCCTGCCTCAACAGAGAGAATGAATCACGCAAAACGTGTCAACCTCAGAATGACAATTTGTTCTTCTCACCAATGTTATTTTATGACATTTTATCAGAAATATTTTATACGGCTTCTGAAAAGCTGTGGGGGAGTGAAATGCGGTATGCTCTGAATACAATGCATCCTGGAGAGGAAATACATGAATGTTGACAAAGATGAGGCTGACAAAATAGCTGATGAGGAGGTTAATTGCACTGCGAAGAATCCCTGCTAACCCACCGAGCAAACAGGATATTTGCTGCCATGGTGATATGAAAACACAGTTCCATTAATTAGTTATTTTTCTTCCATAAACTCACAGGCATCAGTTATGCTGAGGTTTATCCCGGCTTGCCAGGGAAATCATCTCACAAATAACGTGTATGTAAAAGCACTGTGTGTGTTAGAGCTGGTCTCAACTATATTCCAGACAAGATAAGATATGACAGACTGGATTTATGTCAGCTTTAGCATGAAATTAAAAATCTATATTTAGTTTGTCAAAATAGAGACATTCACAGTGTGCAGAGTCGGGAATCAGAGAGGTTAGACCACTGTTAATCCCATCAACCCCTGCCCCAAGTGTGCCTCTGTACAGAAATGAACATTCAGTATCCAAACACCCGCTCCCATTCCTTGCACGTTGCCGCCGTGTTTTATCCTGGGTTATGTTCTTGTTGTTCTGCTGAGTTATGTAAAAAGTTTTGTTGTAATATTTTATTGTACGTAAATGTGTCGCAACACCAGAAGGGCTTTGCAGCTCTTTTAAAAAATTTCGCAGGTTTTAAAGAATTTTGCAGGCCTGTCAAGAGAGACACATTGGTCAAATCTAAAATAAAAGAACTAATAATAGGTAGGACGTCCTTAAGCAGCTTAGGTGGGGGGGAAGGGGGGGGGGGGGGGGTCTAAGATCCCAGACATGTTACCAGCCCAGCAGAAGAAAGTTTTCCTCAAAGTTCAGATAAATATAGTATCTGGCTTTAAGTCTCTGTCTAGTTCTCCATCTAAAAAGACAAGAGGTGACATATAATGGGTGAACTGTTATGCTTCAAAACGTTAATGAATATATAGGAGGGAATGCACAGCTCATGACAGCTACACCGCTGAACAAAACCTGTCTTCTGCATCAATGTTGACTCAGCCACAGCTTTGCAAAGCACCATTACTTTTCCAAAATAAGCCATACATTTCCTGCACAGAGCCAATTCACATTGATTGCTGCTCTTTTTCCTCCCCAGAGAGTAATAACGTCTTGAGTTCTTGAGAGTGCACCTGTACTAGTGTCAATTAAGTGGTTAATTGGGAGGATGAAAATATATTAGACATCTGTCCTATCAGAGCTGGTGAATTCAGGATAAATGCAATAATTTATTGAAGTGTATTATTCTTATTTGAAAGGAAACTAATATTAATGTAATGCTACTGTGTTCTGCTCTAGATTGTTAAATATTTGTCTATTAAAAAGATGTACATGAATGTAGAGTACGTAGAACCCCTAATTGAGATAGATAGGATAATAAGCTTGATTCCATAATAATAATAATAATAAAATAACCATCAATTTACTTCTTTTAAACTTGAACAATTTAGCTAAAGAACAGAGTTTGTCAACATTCTGCTGTATTAGTGTATTTCGTAGACGGCACTGTTTTTCCACTCCGGTACAGTAGGCGGCAGTGTGAGGTAGACGTTGAAACGAGCTTTCACTACGTCATCTTAGGATAAAAATGACCCGCCCTATTCTGCGTTTGATTGGCTCCCTCACTTTGCCTCCTTTCTTTTAGGAGAAATTTGCGTGCAGCCATTGGTTCAGCCTGAATAAGATTTGTGTCGTTGTCATGCTGGGGGGGAAAAAACGCTATTGCTAACTAGAGAGGCTAGCAGCTAATCCAGCGTGTACCCTGCTGCAAAGAATTTATCAAACTGAAGCTTAAAAAGGTACACATCTTTTTCTTGAACAATTTGATCTAACTTTGCAAATTAAATTCTACATTTCCGAGTATCCAAAATCGATTTTGAATTATATATTTCTTTTATTTTGTCGTGTTGGAGGCATATCGGAAATGCTGTGTGGTTGTAGCTAATTTAGCATTCTTGTTGGGATGTATGTAGGTTTAGCAATGTTTGTAACCATTAATATATTTTATGAGTAAGCTAACACAAAATAAATCATTTTTTTAGTAATATGTAAGTTCACCGATTAGCGCACAGAAACAACGATATGGCTCATATAAGCTAACAACATTCGCTTAAGAATTCATGTTAGCCGACTCATGCTCTCCAACGATTGCGTTAGCAGTAGCACATAGTGCGGCTCTGACGCTGGTTTGTTTTTTTGTTTAGCTTTTTTTCAATCAAACTTAAATGGGTGTGATATCAATCTATACCCGGGCTTCTGGATATAAAAGTTTTTGAAGCATCTGAAAATGCCTTTTAACGTTAGCAAGACAAGCCACTTTCAAAGCATGGGCGGTCGAACCCCTAAACAAGGGTTCCCTCCATGGATCGAATATCCCATGATGAAATGGAGTCAGTAACCCATGTCGACAAGGCTAACTGTGTTTGTCTTTGTTCTCTTTCAGCCAAACGCATTTGAAGGGGAAAAAATATAACGTCTTTGAAACGGTTGAAATGGGAGGTATGTTAAAGGTTTTCCAGTACTGATTCTTAAGGCGACATCATTGCGATCAGTTGAGACCATTTTACATTTTGTTTTTGAAATAATAGAGAATATTGAGTGTGGTGTAAGTAAATACTAGCATGACCTGGTTATGCTTCAGACAAAGAAACTGTTTTTGTATGATATAGGTATTTGACTTTTTAAACATTTCTTTTTCAGATCCTCTTCACAGAGACTGTCCCCTTGATTGTAAGGTTTATGTTGGTAATCTGGGAAACAATGGAAACAAGACAGAGTTAGAAAGAGCCTTTGGGTACTATGGTCCTTTGAGAAGTGTCTGGGTTGCCCGAAACCCCCCAGGCTTTGCTTTTGTTGAGTTTGAAGATCCCAGAGATGCATCTGATGCCGTGAGAGAACTTGATGGAAGGTAAGTTTCAGTAGTCTTTCATAGTGTTGTAATACTGGTTTAAGTGCAATATTCTATACTTTCTCTGCTTCTTTACCATTTTCATTTTATTTAGGACAATGTGTGGCTGTCGCGTGCGTGTTGAGTTGTCCACTGGCGAGAAACGCTCTAGAAGCCGTGGTCCCCCACCATCCTGGAGTAGACGCCCTCGTGATGATTATAGGCGGCGCAGTCCTCCAGTCAGGCGCAGGTATGTATTTATTGTTTTTTCAGAAATGTATTTTACTGTTTTATTTACAGGCTCACATATGCATTTTAAAGGTACTGAAAAAGCAATGTTATGCTTGCCACACACTGCAGGTATTTTTATAATCCTACAAAGATCTGATTACTTTTGAAAATGTAAGATTAAGATATTTGTTCAATGGTAATGTATCGCTTATGTCTTTCTGATCTCAAACCCATTAATACCTTTTTGAAATTGATTGCAAGGCCTAGTAGGAGGAGCTTTTATTTCTGGCCACTGTAGTCTAACCGTAATTCAGTGTACCTGCTGCCATGGAACATGTTGGTAAAATGGCTGAATCTATACATAAGGATATCCCTAGAACAATAAGTAATTTCAGGGAAATTTTCTCATTTTAGGATTTGTCATGTTAGCAAGTAACTAAAATCAGTCTAATTAGCTTTTTTGCCTGTGAACTTAGTTCTAACAGTGATGTTTTACAGGAGCATATTAGTAGTACTCCATCACCAGTCATATATTTTATAAGGTACTTTCTTGAATTACCTCCTGCAGGTGTAAAATTTGTTTCTCTTTGAGTTCAGTTGCCATTTATTAATAAAACTGAACCCCGTTGCAGCGTCACCACCACGCTTCTCACCATCTGAGTCAGTCAACTAGTCCTCTTTCAGCATCATGTGACTGCTGACCAGCGAGCCCCAATCAGCTTGACTGGTGTTGTCACATGACCAAGGCGCACCGCCAGTCGTCAGGTTCTACCAACCTTTTGGTTCCTGAGCATGCAGTTCCAAGCATCCTCCTCTTCTTCCTCCAACCTTAACCCAATCAGCAGCGGTCCACTTCACATTATCCACCAATCAGCGCCTTTACTCTTTATATTCTCCACACAACTACTGTATCATCGGGGAACAGCCGTTGGCTTACATCCCTTCACATCCTCCCCCCAAAAAGGGCAGGGAAAATCTACAACTGCCCCTTCCAACCAGCCACCAGGCAACTTCATATCTCCAACATTTGCATCATGTGGCAAATCCTCTCTGCAATTCGACCTCCCTCACCATCAGTCTGGCCTCCTTGCGTCATTTCTATCTTGTCCAAAACCCCCAAAATAGTAAGTTCCTTTTATCCTGCTCTTTGTAGTTTTTATTCTGTATCTTTTAAAGCTGCTTGAGATTTGCAGTTTACAGTTTCAGCAGCTGCAAAAATGTAAAGCTCAAAAGTTGTGGTCAAGGGACTTTCCGCTCACTGTTTGATATTCATTTACAAAATTTGTTGGATGGTCACATTGTAATCATGCTAGAGTGAATTGTCATGACTTGACATTAAGCCCTCTTAATTGGTACGGATGTAATTATGGAGCGATCTGCCAGTTTGCTCTCCAGATTTAAAAATTAGACAAATGACAGCGGAAAATATGATGGCGTGCAGCCAAATCTGAAGACATGAGCTTTTTTTTCTGTTTTTCAGCTCTGCGGAGTTGCAGTTAAGTACTGCCACTGAATGCAATCTGATTGGCTGAATAATTGAGCGAGGTCAACCAGAGGCCATAGATGAAGAAATGATCATCACATTCTCCAGACGGAGCGTTTTACTGTTAGGATGGTGATCGGTATGCACAGACAGGCAGCCCTTAATGTCAAGCCATGATGATCTCTGTTAAGTGATTCGTGCTCATTGGACAATTTTCATTCGATGGATGTCACTTGAAACTCTAAAAAACCGGGAACTACGTGTAACCACGT
Organism: Arothron firmamentum; assembly: GCA_016586285.1. NCBI lineage: Eukaryota > Metazoa > Chordata > Actinopteri > Tetraodontiformes > Tetraodontidae > Arothron > Arothron firmamentum. The sequence continues at coordinate 503,315 of BJFM01001802.1, forward strand.
TTCCTCGTGTGTCTGAGGATTATGAATATCAAAGGTGGCATCACGGGAGGGGGGTTGAGTTTGCTCTTGTAATGATTTTATCTGATTTTTCTAAACTTCACCTGCACTACAGATCACCGAGGAGGAGGAGCGTCAGCCGCAGTCGCAGCAGGTACGAACTCGTTTTATGATATTTGTTGGAAATGGTTGAGGAAACCTCCTTATTTGTGATATTTAACTTTTGTCCCCCTCTTAGGTCTGTTTCAAGAGACAGGCGCAGATATAGGTCTCTCTCCAAAGAGAAGAATAACAGGCGCTCTAGATCTCTGTCCCGGTCAAGGAGGTACTTGATTCTTTTTTTTTTTTTCCAGTTTAAACATGAAATATCTTGTTCTAACCAGCTTTGTTTTATTTCAGTCGTTCACCGTCTTATAGGAAATGAAGACGTTCTTCTACAGGATCCTGCTATGTGAACTTTTTAGTCATGTTTTCTTTTTTAAATCGGTTGACAGCTGCCTGTTGGCTTTATTAGATGTTGTGTAATAGCAGTCTGTTGAACTGGCATCAAAGGATCTGAATTATTATTTTTTTTCTTTTTTGAATTACTATAAATCATAAAACCAGTTCCCTAACCCTGCATGTCTAGAAATTGAATGCTAAATTTAGTTTTATGTTGCTCTTTTTTTTTCTTAACCATTGAATTAAAGTTCAGTGTATGTTTTTTTTTTTATTTTTATTTTTTTTTTACTGTTTTTAGTTGTTGCTTGATTCTTACATTAGAAAAAGTCTATTACTGAGCTGCACCATCTGGCCTTTGCAAAAGACTTCCTCTGCTCATTCTCAGACTCGTTCTGTCTTGACGCTCATTCGGTTTAACAACTTAATAAATGTTTTTTCCAATCAGTGGTGTTCTGTTTGCCCCCAGCACTGACATTTTTTTATCAGGAACAGAAAGTCTGAAATGAAACGTGCAAAAAAAAGCCAATTTTCTTCTGAAGGTGTTTGTGTCAGTGAGTGTGTCAGAGGATTCACACAGGAAGAGCTCGGTTATAGTTGCAGTGAGGGAACGCCCCCAACCCCCCTTCCTTTGCTGTGAATTGTAACTGCTGCTTGTTCGGGCTGACGACGTTACAAAGCAGTTTGAGAGAGCAGAAGTGGTGAGTACATGTCATTCTCATGGCTACAAGACCCAGCGTTTTTAAAATGAGTTATGATCTTCCGTTTAAACCGTTCAGCATTGATGTTTGCTGGTTTGTGTTGCACATATTTGAGGCCTGAGTCGTTAAATGGTTGCTGATTCTTTACATCACTGTCAAATGCTTTAGGAGAGAAGCAAATCATGTCAGCTCAGGGTGTGAAGAAAAGATTGGGCTCACGTTGCCAGGTGAAAAACAAATCGCCTGAGGTTGATGAGTTCCATACCATGGAGACGGCTGTAGAAGAGCACAGTGTGCCAACAGAGGGTGCTGAAGATCTACCCGAGTTCTCAAAAAATAGAAGAAAACTAGGTTCTAGTAGAAAAAATAAAAGNNNCACAGGTGTCATCAACAGAAGAGCTAAAAGTTGCACTTCAAGTCCCAGAAGAGTCGCACAGATGCTCTGAGCTCAAAAACCCGAGGCGTGAAAAGGACAAGAACAGTGCAACGCTGACACATAATGAAAGCCTACAGAGCAGCCGTTTGGTGTCTGAGTCACACATGATGGCAGAAGATGCAGAGCTGAGCACAGAAACGCAGCCCTGTGAGGAACTTGAGTTAAAGCTTTCTCAGTCTGGAGGAACATTTGATCTCACTGATGTGTGTGACAAAGAATTAAACACGAAGTGTGTAGAGACAGAAGAAAGCCAAAGAAAGGGAGGATTAGAGGAGGTTACAGAACTTCTTTCTCAGTCGAACCAGGAGCACAGGGAGGCAGAATCGAGCGGTACCGGGACTGAGGAAACTGCTGGAACAACAACCTGGTTTGTAGCAACAGTTGAGAAAGATGTGTGTGAGGATGAAATTGTCATGATTGAACCACCTGAGAGCTTTTTGTCTGGATCTCCCTCTGAGGTCCAGAACCTTAGCACCAGCCACCCAGAACCTGACCCTGAGCCCTCCATTCCTAAAAGTGCCAACCTTCCAGAGGATCTCCATGAAAGAGGTGCTGACTCTAAAGAGGAGCTGTCTGATAACTCAGAAGAGGATGATGGAGAATTACACAAAACTGGTCCAGAGGTGAAAGGCCTCGGTAGCTTAGAAACCGTTGCAAAAGTTAATACCGAAGACCAGAGAGAGTCAGCACAAATGCACGACATCTTATCTGAAAGTGTGTCACATGACGCTGCACCAGATTCCAGTCCTCATCTCCAACATGTCCCTCTGACAAAGAGAGACCAGTCCGAGTCTTCAGACAGAAGAAATGATGCAGATGAACCACTAAACACTGCAGTGGGT
>BJFM01001803.1:7330-25762 GCA_016586285.1 Arothron firmamentum
TGTGTGTGTGTGTGTGTGTGTGTGTGTGTGTGTGTGTGTGTGTGTGTGTGATCAGCCAGCCTTCTATCAGGACTCAGATGATGAGGCCGCCACAGAGAAGCTGCGGCAGATGAAGAATCCCAGCAGACGATCAGCTGAACACACAGAAAATGTCATTATCTGACTATGTGCAAAGTCAAACAAAAGAGTCTCTTTCCCTGAGTGAAGATCCAGACGTGGGAGTTCCATTTATAAACTGTTAATAATACAGTTGTATGTGGGAAGGTTAACGATCTAGAACAGCAGGATGACATTTGCTCAGTGATATTAAAGCAGAAGGTCTCAGGATGACAGTAAATGTTCCTTTGGCTTAATCACATAAAGGTAAACATGATGCAGGTTTGCTGCCTCAACAGTCTGGTCCTGGTGTTATTTACACCCACCAACACCGTCAGGTTAAAACAGAGATCTGACCTGTTTCAGTCTGATTAACATCTGACGTTTTAGAATAAAATCTTGCTTTCGCTTCAAAAGCAATGCTGATCTTCAGTGAATATGAACTGGTTTTACAGCAGCCAGGTTAGGCTATCTTTATTATGGGTCCACTACAGACAACGATAAAGAGCATTCATTAAGTACAGAGTGGAAAACGGGGAGATCCAAGGCTTGAATTCCACAGCCAAGTTCCTGCTGAAACAGTAAAACACTAACGCGTGTCGACCTTCATCAGGACAAGCAGAACCAACCAAAGAGCTTGGAAATAGGCTCAGACATGGTTAAGGAGATCAGCGACACCTGTGGCACTAATGAGGCTCAGGAAAGACAAAAGAGCTTCCTGCACCGAGGAAGACACAGAAAAGAGCGAAATAATCAAGCTCGGAGGCGTCAGGACAGATAGAAAACACTAATCAACCACTATATACACGAAATCTGACCAGCAAAGAGCGTAAAATATGAAGTAAAACAGTGTGGTACCACTGTGGGAGAAGCAGGTTTAAATAAACATTAGAAAAAAGACTGCAGATCTGTAGAAACAGTCAGAGCCGGAGGAACCAAAGCCCCCAGGGTTCAGGTCCAGCCTCTCTCTGCTTCAGTGTTTTCCTCTATCCCCCAGCCTGGAGAACAGAGAGAGTGATGGAGGTGTAGAATGTGATTGATTAGTGTTTTCTATTAGTCCAGGCGCCTCCAGGCCTGATTATTTCGGTCTTTTCTGTGTCTGCCTCGGTGCAGGAAGCTCTTTTGTCTTTCCTAAGCCTCATTAGTGCCACAGGTGTCGCTGATCTCTTTAACCATGTCTGAGCCTATTTATTCGCTCTGTGATTGGTTCTTCTGCTGGTCCTGATGAAGGTCGACGCATGTCGGTGTTTTACTGTTCCAGCAGGAACTCGGCTGTGGAATTCCAGCGTTTTCCTGACAGGGCGCCGTGGATCGGTCCTTAGTTCTGCCCTACAGAGACCGGAGCAGTGCAGCTGGTGGAGGAGGCTCCACGCTTCCTTTTGTTTCTCTCCGCCGTCGTCTTTGCACGTGTTTGACGCCCACATTCACGGCATGAATGCAGCGCACCTCCGGACTGTTGAGCCTCCCGGCTCCAGGCTCCAGCCAGGAGGCTGCGAAACGATGGAAGCCAGATCAACCATGTAAAAATGCTTTGGTTTAAAACCTTCCACACCGCTGGAATCAAAGCGGGACGGGTGATTCTGAAATGCAGCATTTTCTCCGGTAATTGACCACAGCGCTGCCGAACACTGTCTGCTCTCCTCCTTGATGTCACAGAGCAGAAACAGCAGGCCGACGGTGGGGGGGGGGGGGTTATTTCTGCATGGAGGCCATTTCCATTAAATCAGCGAATGCAAATGATTGTCTGTCTTTGGATGGATCTGCAGACCACATGGACACATCCAGGGGAGAGGCACGGGCGGCCACATCGAGGGCTGCAGTGAGGTGTGTCCAGCTGCAACAGTGGTGCCTCAGGACACGACGACGATACCGGCGAGGTTTCCCTGCATTTGTGCCTTTTCATTTCAAAGAGAACAGCGCCTGAATCCACAAACCTCTGAAACGGGCCTCCAGAGCGAAGCGTTTTGAGGATTATCGTCTTTGTCTCTGCGTGCACGGGTCATGGCATGTGCTCTCCTCCTGCAGATAAATGTAGAAGATGACATCCTCGCTTCAACCCCACCTCCAGCACCAGCTCCTGGGTCTCAGCAGCAGTTTAGGAAGAGACCTAAGATGTCTGAAAAGCATAAATTCACTCTAAACGTGTGACCTTTAACTGGAGTTCAGGGCTTCAGGTAGTAATGTGTAAAAGAGCCCCTCCCCCCCCAGCATCACTTCCTGTTTCTGCTGTGCTGAGGAGGCATCAGTGCGTCCTGCTGTTGCAGGCTGGGACGTGCTGAGATCCTGGTGTCCTGAACCGCTGCTTGTTTGCACAGACGTGCGTGCACGCCTCGCCTTCAGCCCGCTGTGGTTCTACCCACCGCCAGGTCACCAGGAAGGAGATCTGGGAATGTTGAAAAGGCAGCAACATTTAACGGTGAGTCTGCTGAGACGCCGTATTAAAGACATCAGGCAGTGAGCACGTTTTATCACACATCAGGGACGTCGTCATCAACATTAGTGTTGCCTTCACTTTCATTCTGTCATTAACTAAACTGCTTCCCCAGAAAGAGTTCAGCTCCTGCAGATTGTCTCCTTATTGCAGTTTATTGCAGCGATTATAATAAAGTGCTTCTTTTTGTTATATAATGTCTATTGAGAAACATATTTAGACCATCATCATTAACATTTGTATTTGGTGGCATCCACTCATTAGCTGTCACTTATGTCCCACAGAAGCAAACCGTGGCCGCTCTAATGGAAGGGCCCATCCCGCCTGACTATTACTGTACACATTTGCTCACAGCTGCCTGCATTAGCTCTGAATGGAATCTGCTCATTCTTTTTCTGGCCCCCCGGGGGTGGCGCTCGCCCAATATACGCAGGATTCTCACAGCAAAGTGTCTTGATGAAGCTGGATTTGCAAAACTGCCGCTGAAGAGCAACTGGAGGGACACAGTCGTAAACGTGTTATTACAGGTGTTGGAGTATTTGAATCTTGATTAGATTTTTTGCAGTAAATCAGACTGAGCACACCTGAGAAACATCTCCACAAATCTGACTAGTTGATTTGTCAGAAAGAAAACAGCAAAAGAGCCAAAAATATCGGTCAGTCCAGCAGCCAGAGGCCTCACGTGCTCCCAGCACGCAGAGGAGAGGTGAGTGTCCCGCTCACGCACGCTGTGGAGACAGCCAAAGAATGATGGCTCCAATTGTGCACCAAATTGGAAGCAGAGTGAGGGAGAATATTGAAGTCCTGGTCCAGATCACGTCACATTGATCCACGACAGCATGGAGGCAGAAGGAAAGCCCGCGTCTCCGTGGAGGAACATGGAAATACCGTGGCAGTCTCCGAGGAAATCAATACGTGCATGTGTGATCACATGTGAGACAGGAGGTGATTTAATATGAGCGGAGGCAGGGATCACGTGACAGCACGTGCTAGCCCGGCCTCTTCCTGGTCAGACGGGATGTTGGCGCGGTTACGGCGCAAGGTCACTGCTGCTGCTGGCTTTGTGCACGTGTCGAGCCCGTCAGTGCTGAAGCAGACAAAGAAGGAGCCTCGTGCATCTCGCACAGACCAGGCGACCCCACAAACCTTCTGCTCTGCATGAATTCCTGCTGCTGCTCTAGTGTTTTAGTCATGTAGAAGGTCCAAACGTGCATCCTGACAGTGGTGTGAGGGTCACACCCATCACTCACACACACTCACAGTCGGGAGAGTTCAGTCTGGGTAATAATATGCTGATTTTCTGTAGATTTATGCTTTGTTACCATTTTCTTTTCTCGCACAGCTGTGAGCACTTACGGTGTTGAAGATAAGAGTCTAAAGCAAACGGAGCAGTTTAGAGCACATTTCATCTCTCTCTTCTGGTTGTCACTTTAAAACTGTTTCCTCTCCTGGTGAGATGGGGAGGTTTGGCAGCTGTGGCCCAGAGCTGGAGCTTCCTCTGTGCTGAGGAAGTCTGTTCTTCTCCAGACGGTGTTTCACAAGGTTCTCCACTGTTGGACATGCTGGACGCCATCAGCGTCATCACATCCACTCACGCTGCTGTTGAGGGTCTTTCACCCTCTTTAACTACCCATCTATGATCTTGGGTCCTGGCTGCAGGGGTTCATTTAAGTGCATTTTCCTTCCCATCTCGCTGTCCTTTGAGTGAATTTACAGCCTCATCTGTGGCCACATGTGTGTCTTTAGTGTCAGTGCCGGCCTTAGCGATGGCTCTGCCAGATTGTTTGTGTTCATATCATATTTGACAGGCCTGTTTCTCCCCTCTGTCTTTTAATAACAGTGTTGCTGCTATGCACAGAGCTGTGGAGGCTGGGCAGGATGTCAGTCCAATTCTGTTTCCCGAGCAGCAAGCAAGACAGATAAATGGCAGTGCGTTGCTAAGCATTTGACAGTTTGCTTATTTCCCTTTTACTCAGAGGACCCCTCATCAGCTAATTTCTACGCGGCAGGCTGAGGAGAGCAGGTCTTTGGGGAAATGTCATTTTTAATTAAATCCCAGGTCCTTTAAGATAAGCAGGAAGGCATTAATTTCACCCAGGGTGTAACGTTGTCTGGGCCCGGGAGCATGACGTGTGTCTGTCAAGATGAATCATTATGGAAAACTGTCTTTTTCCTGTCTGCGCAGAGGGAGCCACTCGGTGCCCTGCAAACAAAAATAAAACATCATCTGAAAATGAATCGTCCCTGGTGTTACTCAACATGGCTCCCTCGACGTTTCGGAAACGCTTCTCATCATGTCCAGCAGATGTTTTCCAGACATTCAATGAGTATAAAACATCAGGCACATTAATCACAAAATACACATGAAGGACACAACAGTGATGTCCTCCTGTGAGCCCTTAACAAGTGCTGCAAAGTGATTAGAACAGGTTAAAGTGCCCTTTTAGATGTCCCACCAATGGAGCAAAGCTGGAGTCGTATCCCTCCAGAGAGGAAGACTAGAGGCTGTTGCTCTTCAGTGGAGAAACCGTTTCATCCACTGTCCTTTAATGTCCTGAAACTCCAGCGGCTCCGCTGTCCAGGAATGTAGATCACCAGGTGTCAAGAAAAACTCGCCCAGATTACTCTGGAGGCATCAAAGAACCATGAAGCTGATCTGTTCCAATGACACATTTTACAGACACCCTTAAGACAACATGTCTCCACTTTCAACTGTTGCGGAGGGACTCGAGCACCTGAAGGAACCGACTGCAGGAGCTTTGTTATGAGGTCCTGATAAGAAACAGAGATAACTGTAGCAGGGCCCAGCGCTGGAGCCAGGCCCAGGGAAATGAAGCCTGGTGAGTCCAAAACAACCACATGAGTTCCTCCGGTGAGCTGGAGCAGAAGATGAAGACCTTGACTTTCTCATTCTGGGTTTTTAAATATGGCTGCAGGGACACACACACACACACACACACACACACACACACACACACACACACACACACACACACACACACACACACACACACACACACACACACACACACACACACACCGGTAGGTTGTGTGAGGCTGAGATTCTATCAAGATTGGTCTCTCCTTAAAGCTGTGGACTTTTACCCCAACATGAAGAGGATAAGAAGATTGCCTCCACTCACCTTCAGGTTGGGACAAAGGTCCTGGCTGTTGTCTGTGAAGGTTCTCATTCATCCAGGTCATAGTTTTTCAAGGTTAGATTTTTTTAGGCAACTTCAAGATCAACCTTTCTAAGTCCAGTTGCCTACAAAATCTAACCTTGGGTCCTGGCTGTTGTTTGTGCTAACACATGAAGCCCAGGAAAGCCAACGTTTGTGGAAAATCTCCACCAGATGATAGAAACCCTCCACATAAGACTGTTATTGGTGGTCACAGTGGAGGGGTGGGACTGGGAGGAATAGTGTGTGCAAATGCGTGAACAACAACAAAGACAACAACTAAAATCTCTTAGAAGAAACTTCCTTGGTAAATGGTACAAAAAATTTAAAAAAATCATCATGTTACCATAATTATTAGAATATTTATTGTCTTTAAGCTTTTATTAAACTTAGCAAGAAAAGAAACTACAATTATAACAATGCTTACAATACTACTACTATTACTATTACTACTACTATTACTAAGAAAGAAAGAAAGAACTATTCTAGTAGAATAGTTCTTTCTTTCTTTCTTTCTTTCTTTCTTTCTTTCTTTCTTTCTTTCTTTCTTTCTTTCTATCTATTTGTGCGTTTCGCCCGCATGAACTTCGGACGTTTCCGTCCATTTCCGCCAGAGCTTCGGCTTCTTCCTCCACCATTTTACTCTCGTGCGATAGGAATACGGTGCAAACTAGGCGTCAGAATCAGCGACGGAGACAAATTTCCACGGAAAAATGGACGGGTAAATAAAATCTCACCCATGCTAACTACCTTTTATCTGACTCTTCTTAACGACCAATAAAACATCAGATTTAGATTTGGATTATTCTGCAAAACTTGAATGCGACGTTTCCATAGCCACGCGCCGTCTGTTCAGGAAATGCCCATGTTAGCATTTTAGCGCATTTTAGCTAAGGCTCGTTCCTGAAATAAATTTGGCTGCGATTTGATTTCAGACTCTTGTAGTTTTTACTGTGATCTCTGTTTTCAAAGCTCTGTGTTGTAGTTCTTAATTAGTTATTCACATTTTATTAGCAACACGGTGTTGTCGAGGTAGCTAGCATCTTGCTACCTTGAACAGCAATGTTGATCTTTTGTTAGCTTGGTTTACAGACCAAGACCAAGCTGTTCATTTAAAAAAGGTCTGCCCCGCTTTTATCTGTTCGGTTTTTTTTTTTTTTGTTTTTTTTGTTTTTACAGTCTATCTTATTATCTTCCGAAATATGCACAGGGTTGTTGAAATCGGTTAGATCTCTATTTATATGTATTAGGGCGTTATGTTGTTGTGTTACCAATCCTATAATAAATAACGACACCTTATTCACAGTTTACAGTCTTCGGGGGCAAAGATGTGAATAAATTCAGTGTGTATATATATATAAAAATATTCATGAACCAGATATCATGATTTAATGTATACATTTGAAAGGGGGCTGATGGAAGTAACTCGGGCGTTGAGTCAACCATGAATTTGAGATTGACTTCAGTCTTGCATGATCTCAGAACCAAATATGAGATGTTCAAAGGGCTCCACCTTTAACCCTGAACACTCTAGCTTTCACAGGTTTACACTCAAACATGATACATGACACTTGCTTATTACTCAGCCATCGCTGTAATATAACTATGAGAATAATGGGGCTGAATTAGGGATCCAGAGCTCTTTAATGGTTGAAAACACGCCCAACAGCTCGTGCAATAACATCATGCTTATTCTTGAGTTTAGAGCTTCACAGGTGAACTGAAGAAAAATACAATAGAGTGTATAAATGTCATGTCATTATAGTCACACAAACAAGCCTTCAATGATAGATGATGGAGAAACTTTCTGACTCTTTTCTCACTGAATTTCTGACTAGCTTTCCAGTGTTTAATTCATTCATTCATTTAGGCAGTCGGTTAAATATTCAAACAGATAAAAAAAGAAATTACACATAATAAATGCTACCATCATATCCTCCAGAAATCCTCAAAATGGCTGCATAGTCAATCTTTTAAAAGCTTTAAAGCAAACATGTTGACTGTTGTATTTTCAGATCATCATAATTCTATTGGAGGCTTTTTAACATCATCATATGAACAAACCTCCATGTTTGTTTTCTTACCAACATGAAATGCAGGTTAACAGTGATGTTGTTAAAGCTGAGTGGAAAATAAAGTTTCCCCTTTTTCTTTTTTCATTTCAGCATCAGCGATGTTGCAGTTGGAGTGAAGGTGAGTTTTCTTCTGCTCAGGTGGCACAGGTGTAACTGGGAGATGTGGTTACCAGTGTTGTTGCTCCTCTTCTGTTCCTTTTGTAAAGCAGACGAGATTTAAAGAGGCAATAAGCAAAATTCATCATTTTTAGACAGAATTAAAAAAAATGTGAAGCTCTAAAGGTGATAATCTGGATTCTAGCATGATGGCGCACACCCTTTGTGTGTGTGTGGTGGGCGTATTTTCAAAGTGAAATGGTGGTGAGAGGAAAGAAAGGTTCGCCTGAAGTCGACCAGGATCCCACAATACCTCTAAAGAGCCAGAGGCAGAGGGAGGTGTGGCTTGTGACACACTTGTTTTTGGTGTTCAGGCAGTGCTCGACAGCGAACCTAGCGGTGACAAATTTTGCTTATTGCCCCTTTCAGACGGTACTGCAAAAATATTTCCACAGTCAAGTCTGTAGGTACATTGATGATTGTTAGGAGTTAATGAACGGTTGTGTTAGTGTGCAGCATTGATGGATGCACCAGTTGCTTATAGTGTCTGCACAGTTTCCTGTAACTTAAAGAATGTTGGTGCAGACAAGAACGATAGATTTAAGATGATTCAGCTAACCCTAGAAAAAGGAGGGTGATGAAGGAGTTAAATCTGAGCGTGCCCTAAGCTTCTCGGTCAGATTTAGCATCTCAGCCGTCGGCTTCTGGGACCACATCAACCTCCGGGTTGAAGCCACACCACTGGTGGAGGAGTCAGACCGCTCAGATACTGTTGTGTTGCTTTTTCTGGTTTCAAAATGATTGACCTTTCCTTTTCCCCCAACAGAGAGGATCAGATGAGCTGAGTATGTACAACAGTCCCACCTCTGGCATGAGCAGTATCAGTGGTGAGTTCGTTCCAACCACCATGAAACTCAGACTAGCCACAAACATTTGCCTGGGAGTGACAGACAGCAAATAAAAAAAGGACTAGTCATCATTTGACAGCTGGGAACTACTCTGTTTTTAATAAGATCAGGTTGATTGACACAGAACAGGATCACCACTTCACCAACTGATCACGTTTTCACTCACGTTCCCTTTTTTCACACTTTGTTTTATCCTCATGTCAACGGCAGATATTCTCTCCTCAGTCTGGAATCAACTCAGCAGAATGACAGTGGAATGTTTGAAATGATGGCAGTGAAAACTGAAATACTGCACCCGTGTCCAGACTCTGGGAACATTCAGTTACTCTTGATCATCTCAGATGTTTCTACAGCTTCTCTGGAAACCATCAATGGTTAATTTGATTGATTGGACCTGATTGGCCCAACACAGCAAGAAGGTTCCTGGTTTGGATCCCTTGGAGGCCAGAAGCTTTTCTGTGCAGCGTTTGCTTGTTCTCCTCGAGCCTGTGTTCTCCATGGGGTCTCCTCTGGTTCTTCTTGGGTCCTCTGGCCTCGTCCAGTCCACAGACATGCATTTGAGGCAGAGCCTACTTGACTAATTGAAATTGTTCCTAGCTGTGAGCGTGAGTGCTGGTTTGTCTTTCTATGCTGTCCTTCGATGAGCTGGAGACTCTTCCTGGCTTTGGCCCCCAGAGACTGGAGATCTGGCGAAGACTTCAGAAACATTCCTGCTGCTCTCAAAGTTCCCAAGAGCTCGGTGACCTCCATCATTCTGGAGTGGTAGAAGTCTGGAAGAACCAGGAGCTGAGCTGTCTGAGCACGCTGAGGAATCTGGAGGAAGAGTCTGGTGAAAGACTAAGAACCAAATCATCACTGTCACAGAGCTCCAGAGATCCTGTGTGCCTCTCCTCAGCAGAAGACGCCTGCAGGCCCACCTGGAGACCGTGAGGAACAAGAGTCTCTGGTCTGAGGAGTCTGAATACTGTTGTCAGCCCAATATTTATATTACTCTTTTTTTAAAAAAACTAAATTCACAAACAAGCCTAAATTGTGTTTCTGATCTTTCTGGAATACGTAGTTTAGATGATCAGAAAATGTTTGATCTGAGCCTGACAGTGTGAAGAAGGTGAAGGTGTGTGAAACATCTGAGGGCTCTGTGTACACATCAACCAGGGTCTCTGGCCACGCCTGGTTTGGATATCAGATCTGACGTGTGTTTGGAATCAGTCACCTCACAGTCTCCAGTGATCCCAGTGAGAGGAGAATATAAGGAGTGTGGTGTTTGTTCTCGTTTCAGATGGTGCTTCCAATGGCAGTGACAGTAAAAAGCTGAGGGTGGAGGAAGCTCCACCGTCTCGGGTGCTTCATATCAGGAAGCTGCCTAATGAGGCCACTGAGACAGAAATCATCGCCCTGGGCCTGCCTTTTGGCAAAGTCACCAATATCCTGACTTTAAAGGGAAAGAACCAGGTGAAAGACACCAGACTCAAACCCAAAATCTGCCTCCTGCTTTGGCCACAGCCTGTTGCACTGCAGACGTGGACCACGGAGGCTTGGCAGAATGCAGAGAGAAGTAGACGTCTGCTCAGCTGTAACTGTTGCTCTGTGTTTCCAAACGCCCCAGGCTTTCCTGGAGATGGGCACCGAGGAGGCTGCCATCACCATGGTTAACTACTACGCCACCGTCACCCCTCACGTCCGTAACATCCCCGTATTTATTCAGTACTCCAATCACAAAGAGCTCAAAACTGATGCTGGAAACCAGGTTGGTGCTTGCTGACCTTTTTATGTCAGTAGTTGGTGGCCTTGAATTAGCCCTATATATATATACAGTTTATACAGTATATATATGCCTATATATGTGTGAACAACTGAAATGGCCATATTTAATAGAAAAACGTGCAGAGAGGTTGATCCAGGAGGCTAGTCAGTCCAGAACATGCTGCTGGAGCCAGAAACGCTCAGTGCCGCTCCAGCCTTTATGCTATCCTGACGTTGGTAACTCTGGTTAGCATGTGAAAAAGCAGCTAACATCCAGAGCCAGTTCCTCACAACACAGCACAGAAAGGATGACGAGTCCAGTGACATGGAGGTGTGTGAGTGTGTGTGTGTGTGTGTGTCTGTGTGTGTGTGTGTGTGGAGTTCCTCCGTTCTCACACTCGCTGTTGTGCTGTTTCATGACTGCACGCTACCTAGTTGGAAGGCGTAACGAGCAGGTTATTTTTGCTGCTAGCGAACGCAGGCGGTGCTTCAGGCGGTGTCGGCGGTGCAGTCTGGGGGGTCGCCCAGCTCAGATGTCCAGGAGGCATTAGCTGCAGCCTCCAGTCCTGTGCTGCGCATCATCATCGACAACATGTTCTACCCTGTGACTCTGGATGTGCTGCAGCAGGTAGCCTTTTCCCGCCTCATCCGTCCCTCCGACAGTCGGTAAAGTCAGTAAAGCCGATTTGTTTTTGGGCTGTTCAGATTTTCTCCAAGTTTGGCACAGTGATGAAGATAATCACCTTCACCAAGAACAACCAGTTCCAGGCTCTTCTGCAGTTCAGTGATCCCGTCAATGCCCAGCAGGCCAAACTGGTAAGGCTGCGTCTCCGCTGGTCCTTGCAGCCTGCTCCGCTCCACACAGGACTAACCTTTATGTACCTGCAGGCACTTGACGGCCAAAACATCTACAATTCGTGCTGCACGCTCCGCATCGACTTCTCCAAGCTGGTCAACCTGAATGTCAAGTACAATAACGACAAGAGTCGTGACTACACGCGGCCTGAGCTGCCTGCTGGGGACGGCCAGCCCAGCCTGGACCCTGCGGTGGCTGCTGCCTTTAGCAAGGACTCCAATTCTCTCCTCGGTAAGATCCCAGGTAGAGCCAACCTTTATTTCTCCTCTCCCAATGTTGCATGAGTAAATATGTGGCTGTGGCAGCTTGAAGAAGTTGCCACGCCCTCGTTTGTGCACGTTTGAGTGGCCTTTCCGGTGTTCTGCCCTCCACTCCATGATGGCTCTGTCTCCACTTGTTCTCAGGAGCTCTCACCCCTCTGAGCGCAGCAGCGGCGGCTGCTGCTGCTGCGGGGAGGGTGGCCCTGGCTGGACAGGCGGGGTCTGGTGGGGTCCTGTTAGTCAGCAACCTCAATGAGGAGGTAAGTCCAGGCTAGACATCCTCTCACAGCAGTGAGATGGACCGTCTGAGGCTCACGCCGCTGTCACGCCTCTGTTCTTTGATTTGAGCTCATACAGCTGTGACTACCAGTCCTCCTCACGTTTTGTCATTGTCCAGATCATTTTGCTTTTGTTTTTTTTTTTTTTGTTTGCCATCGGCATCAAATGGCACGAATGTATGCACGTGCACACCCCAGGACCGGAAGCAGGCGGCGGCTTCACTGCGACCCTGCTGTGTAGTTCACCGAAGAGCAGACGTTTGTTTCTGAATAAGAGAAAGAGTTGACCATGAAGAGCGCTGTGATGTCACTGGCGCTTTTGGAAGATGACAGGGGTGGGACTGACGACATGACCACAGGACTCAGGTCCATCTTAATCTTCAGTTAAATGCCCGCCCTGCAGGCACATTACACTTTTATTACTCTTGTGTAATAGCGAGTGAGCGTACCTTCTGCAGGGCAGCGCAAACTTCATCAGTCATGGTTTACTGCTGCAGATCTGTCTCCAGCACGGCTTTAAAAGTGCTGCTGGTGCCATATCATCACAGTATTTACTTCATCCAATCGGGTAATTAGACCCAGTCTGCCCTGCTGCTACGTCAGTGTAATCCAAATGCTTAGGAAATGTTATTTATCTCTTTTTCTGGTTGTTGTTATTATTACCTTTAAGGGAACAGCATGGGTATCTTGTTAGCGTAGGATTTGAAATAAGATGTTATTGTCTAACCTTTTCCTTTGCTGTATTTTCTAGTGAACCTCACATGCCCAGGGCCTTGCTTTTTTTCCTTTTCTTTTTTGTTTTTACCCGCTTATGCTAAAGATTCATTAAGTCCCCTGAGAAGTGAGGGATGTTCTGTTTCTGTCATGGCAGTGAAAGTCCTTCCTCTCTCCTCTAATGTTCTCCGCTCTCTTGTCAGACTGTATCTAACTTCAGCTAATGACCTCTCTTCTGTTTCCTCTCTAAGCTGTCCTCACATGAAATCATTCTGAATCATTCTGTGGTCTCCTACCTTGTCTCACCTCTGGGATAATTCCTGCCTCTCTGAGACACCTGCTGCTCGCTGTCTGCGCTCCTCTCCTCCCTCTTTATTCTGCTGCTCACTAGAACTTCAGAACCATCTGATGTGTTGGCTAACGTCTCTCCTCATCAGTTCTCTCTGAATGTTCCATACCTGACAGTATCTTATGCTGCTACATTGCAACTGACTGGATACTGATCCTCTGCTTCTGTTTCTTCTCCTGGACTTGAGTGAACATCACGTTTTATTCAAGTGGCCTTCACATCAACTCCTGCATGCTAAAGGAAACAAGCCTGTTTGCAGAAAAGCTTCAGACTTTGAGTCAAATGAAACTAAAATGTGACAGCAAAACTTGATTTCATTCAAAATGGCACAGAAACCACATCAAATGTTGGAACTGGGGAATCCGTTCATTTCTCTCGTTTTTTTTCCTCCATGTTTGGTGGAAACGGCAAGTTTCTAAGTGCTTTAAAGAAAGTGGCTGAATTGACAAAGTCTAGGTTCTAGTGTCTCAAAGCCACATCTACGCTGCTGGGTTGGTGTTTGTGGTCGGTCTGCCGACCCCACGTCCGGTTCAGTCCACAACAGTTGACCGAAGCTTCCGAGTCAGCAGAAGTCAGGACGCGTGCAAGCAACCGAGGCAGCGATAATGAAGGACCCAGCCACGGTCTTAGACCAACACGAGCTAATCACCTCAGACCGTAGTTACAACGTCCTCTCCCATGAGGTCTGAGACCGACCCGTCCACCATTTTCCTCTGGTTAGCTTGTCCTAGCTCTGTGTTTATAGGGAATGTGTGTAACTATTGAGATTCTGTTGCTTTGATGACTATCTCTGTGTATTTGTGGCTTTTGAACTTGTCAAAGGGCAGAAACGTCCCGGCAGCTGAATGTGGGATTTCTCAGTTTCAGTATTTGTGTTGTGTTTTTGACTCTTTGTTATAACAAAGCCTTTGGGCAACAGGGTTGTAGCGCAGAGCAGAGGCCTGCATGGTGTGATAACCGCCTTTCCTCCCTCAGCCTGTCCGTAGTCGACCTTTCACCCTCGCTGAAAGATCGTAGCTCTTCAGATGGTGCATGTTGTCTTTTATGCCATGCTATGCTTTTATATTGCTCTTTTGTTCTGTTTTTTGACATGTACCTTTAGCCTCTGCTTGTCCAGGGTGAAAGACACCTTTGGGCTCAACTTATTTGCTGTATTTGAAAGAAAACATTGATCCAAGCCATTATCTGACCAAACGACCTGCATTATTCCAGTGTACTGACCTATATTTTATTTTTTGTCCCTCCCCCTCCTCACTTTTAATTTTATTTTCCCCCCAAATTTGCATTTGCCTCCCCACTCACCCTATTCCTCTCTCCTCCCACCCCTCCTCCCCCCTCCATTCATCTGCCTCCACCTCATATGGTGATGTGGGACCTCCTCCTCCATTAACTGCCCCTCCAAACTCCTCTCCATGTCTCCTCCTCTGCCACCCGCTCCCCTTACATGACCCATCACCTCCATCATTCTCCGGGGGGAAACAAAAACCACCATTTCTCCTACCTACCTCCGTTCTGGATCGATCTGTCCATCTCTACCTCCGCTCCGCTCCGACTCTTCTACCTCTCTACCTGTCTCACGCTGCTTGTTGCTCTTCTCTCCCTCTAAAGATGGTTACGCCCCAAAGTCTGTTTACCCTCTTCGGTATGTTATCGTTAGCTCTCTCTCTCACTCTCTCTCTCTCTCTCTCTCTCTCTCTCTAATCTCTCTCTCTCGTACCTTCACTCTTTCTTCTTTCTGTTTGTTCAGTTTTTCATTCTGTCTTTGAGATTTATTATTATTATTATAATTATTATTATTATTATTATTATTGATGTTGTTGTTGTTATTGTTGAGACTCTAATTTGCACCCAGTAGCCTGTACGGCTGTATGGTAACGTTTTGGCCCGCTCTTACTGGTTTGGGTTAATGTTCTGACGTTGCTCTAAATTGACCTCAGTAATCTGCTAGTGCACGGTTCCAGTCCTTATGTTTGCATGCTTTGAACCGATAGCCATCTGACCCAGCCTGAACCGTATCTGTTTAGAGGGTGTCTCTTCTCTCTTTACTGCTCCTTCTTACATATCTGTCACTCTGACTACTGAGATGTTGTCTTCTCCCTCTCTCTCCCCTCTCTCCTCTCTTCTCTCTCTCTCTCTCTCCTTTGTTTTCTTGTCTTTATATATCCTTGTCTTCATTGCATACTTTATTTTTTTCTAACTCTCTGCTTTTTCTCCACCTTCACCTCCTCTCGTCCTGCCGTGACTCTCATGCAGGAGTGTACGGGGATGTCCAGAGGGTGAAAATTCTTTACAATAAAAAAGACAGCGCGCTCATCCAGATGTCGGACGCCAACCAGGCTCAGCTGGGTGAGGGAACCGCCGCTTTCTGTGATGGCTCCTGTAGGAGATTGGTCTTGTTCTCTCTTTCATGTCCTCTCAAACGCTTTGGTTTCACCTGATGTTTTCCATCTGTCCCAAGCGATGAGCCACCTCAATGGCCAGAAGATGTATGGGAAGATCATCCGTGTGACGCTGTCCAAGCACCAGTCGGTGGCGCTGCCTCGGGACGGGCTGGACGACCAGGGGCTGACCAAGGACTACGCCAACTCTCCGCTCCATCGCTTCAAGAAGCCTGGCTCGAAGAACTTCCAGAACATCTTTCCTCCATCCGCCACCCTCCACCTGTCCAACATCCCGTACGTGCCTGCGCCCTCGCCTCACCTGAGACACCACCGCTGCGTGGTGGGCGGAGCCTGTTGTCTCTCACCTTGCATTTGATCTCTTTTACAGACAAAATGTGACGGAGGATGACCTGCGGCTGCTCTTCTCCAACACGGGCGGGACGGTGAAGGCCTTTAAGTTTTTCCAGTACGTAGAGCTGTCCCCAGCGTCCCGCAGGTCCCCGTCCTCCCACCTAATGGCTACCTTCTCTTTCAGGGACCGAAAGATGGCGCTGATTCAGATGTCGACAGTGGAGGAGGCCATCCAGGCTTTGATCGACCTTCACAACTACAACATGGGAGGCAACCAGCACCTGAGAGTCTCCTTCTCCAAGTCCACCATCTAAGCATCGCCATCCAGTCTCGCTGGAACCTTCTGAGACTGTCTGGACACTGAGGACCACGACCATCTAAGCAGTTCTGTTCTGGCGGTTTTGGTGGCCGCGTCATTCCGTGAGAGCTTCTGGACCCTTCCACGTGCATCCTTCTAAAGAGCCGGCGGTGCGCTGGCTCCTCTTGACCTTTCTTATTTGTGTGTGAAGCAAAACCAGCCCGACCTGGGTGATCGTCCCCGTGTGCTAGCTGGGTAGAGAGGGACGCGGTAACGGTGCCTTGCTGGACATCAGCTCTTTCTCCAGGTGGACGGGACGCTTCCTCCTCTCTGATCTTCTGAGGCTCGTTGCTTTGGGACATTTTGCAGCTGCAGCTTCCTGTTCCCGCCGGGTCGGGCTGGGCTGGGCTGGGCTGGGCTGGGCTGGGCTGGGCTGGGCTGGGCTGGGCTGGGCTGGGCTGTGGCGGCTGGCGGCAGCAGCAGCAGCAGCTCCACTTGAATTCTGTGATTCCACGCGTGTGGTGAGGCTGTGAGTTGCTGTAGTCCCCCTTTGCCTTCTGGGAAAGGGTCACATATCAGTGTGTCTTTATCAGCGGGGTGGACGTGTGGTCCCGGTTGGGGTCACTGGACAGTTGCATGCTGTGGTGAGTCCATCGTGGTCTTTTATTGACAGGGCTGCTCAGTTGGACCAAAGTTTCTGTGCCTTTAGTCTTTCTTTCCGTTTGTCTTTGTGCGTGGACAGCCCCGCCCTCCTCCTGGACGCTCTTTGTTCTGATGAGGCTCCATTAAAGGACAGATTACTCTGACTGGCGTTCCTTTTCCTGTTTCCCTGCGTCTCTGCGTCTGTATCCTGCATCCTGTCTGTAGCATGCCTAATAAACCCGTCTGTAGCTCTGACTCCTCCTCCTCTTCTCTCTTCCACCTGAAGCTTCTTCCGTCTCGGCGGCAAAGAATTTTCCCCCTCCAGCCGCTGAACAGACGTGAGGCTGGAGTCCCGTCTGTCTGCTGACTGTCCGCCTGTTGCTCGCCTGTTTCCTGGCTGCTCTCGTCTTTGGCTTCAGCCTCGGTGACCTTTTCCCCGAGCGTCCTGCTCTCTCTCGTTTCCTTTGCGTTCCGGCCGTCTCCCAGCAGCTGATCGGCTGAGCTGATCTGTGATGAGGTGGGTGAAACAAGGCTCCCCACTGTCTCCAGGTGGGACGTTGTTGACTTTCAATATGGACAAACGAAATCTGCGGGAGACGCGAGTGTCTGACTGATGCAGCGTTTGAGGGTTTCAGCACCGAGCAGGAAGGTCCAGGCGTCCAGCAGGGACGGACCAGCGGCTCTCAGGGTGGAGACGCCGTCTGGATGACGAGGGCCAACTGGATCTCCCTCACACACACGCACACGCGCACACACACACAGATGTCTGGGTGTTTGCTGACATCAGTTCTAAATGGACCGACTTAGATCCCGGACTCTGCTGTCGGAACAGAGATGAGAGGATGAATCAAGGTGGAGGAGCAGAGCTTCCCTCCCTGACGACGTCTCCTCAGGAGGACCACTCTGGCTCCTGTCCTGGTGCTGGTGGAGCAGCTATGTGTGTTTACCCAGGACGACAGAGTCTCTGCCCGTCCCGTTTGTTGTTTTCAGCAGAATTTCTCAGAGCAGCCAGGAGGGGGCGCCGTTCATGGACCTGACACTGGTCCAAACGCCTGGACATGGAACCCACACTGGTTTTACTGGTGAGCTGTGGGTCAGAGCCAGAACACAGTTAGCTTCACTAGAACTTCAGCTCACAACACCCCATATGTCACAAATGGAGACAACGGATCTTCTGCAGTCTGGAAACATTAACCCTCCAGTGTCCACGACATCCCATCATTAAACAGAGCCTCTGTTGCCTGGTGATCTCAAGCCGTCTGTTGCCTGGTGAACTCAGAGCCTATTAGCCAATCGCTCGCGCTGAGGAACGTTCCTCCAAACGTCCGACCGGCACACGGGTCAACGGAGCCCAACCAGGAGCCAGAAGCTTCTGTTGAGGGTTTCTGGCTTTTCTGTCTGGAGTTTGCTTGTTCTCCCAGTGTCTGTGGGGGTTCTATCCGGGTTCTCCTGCTCCGCCCAGTGTCCGCAGGACTCTGGAGACTGACGGGACCTGAGGTGTTAATGGTGGACGGTGGTCCAGGATGGACCCGTCTCTGTCCTCTAGGGACACCAGCTGCCTTAAGAACCTCAGCCGACTCCTGGAGGCTCACTGGTTAAACTCATTTACACACGTGCGTGCGTGCGTGCGTGCGTGTGTGGCTGCTGAGCACAGAGAGGTCAGAGAGATAATGGGAAGCTCTAAGTGAGACTGACAGGAGCGTGCACGTGTACATAATCTGTTAATTAAAGGCGAGGTGGCCAAACGAATGTGGAACCTTTTCCTGTGCCCCCCC
>BJFM01001804.1:0-22825 GCA_016586285.1 Arothron firmamentum
TCTCCTGTCACAGGGTCCACAACTTTAGCCTGAAGTCAAAACACAGGAATGAGTCCTGCTGTTTGCTGAGCTCATTTGTCAATAACGTTTTGTGCAAGTAGCAGTTTCACCTCAGTGTGGTTCATTATACATCCAACAGTATTTGTCTTCAGGTCCACCGGGTCTTGTGGGAATCCAAAAAAAGTAGCTGGACTGTTCTCTGTTGTTCCGTAAATTATCTGGTAAAACATTAAACATGCGTTCTCGTGTACTGGACAAACTATTGAATATGGTTTAAATAGAACATGTTAAGGCTTACCATCATGTCTTTCATGTTTATCTTTGAAATGAGATTTCTCATGACCTCTTGAGGGCAGGGAGAACCTCCCATGATGCCTGAGTACATATGAATACAAAGGTGATTTAATTATCTATTATTCCACCATCATCTATTATATATCTACATTTTTTTGATGCATCTCTCACCAGCTTCCACTGAAGACAGGTCATACTTGAGCAAATCTGGATGGTTCAGTAAGTCGGTGAACATGGTGGGAGTGCCGTAGATAGCAGTGCACCTTTAAAAACACATCTGACAGTAAATGAAAGAGCAACATTTTGCAATAACTAAACCTCATTAATTTGCAGCACTTTTCTTTCTGGATGGCCTCCAGGTTGGCCTGGCAGTTGTAGCCGTGTGAGGGAAAGACCAGCGT
This sequence comes from Arothron firmamentum, assembly GCA_016586285.1. Taxonomy (NCBI): domain Eukaryota; kingdom Metazoa; phylum Chordata; class Actinopteri; order Tetraodontiformes; family Tetraodontidae; genus Arothron; species Arothron firmamentum. Next base: position 696 of record BJFM01001804.1, read on the forward strand.
GACGCCGTGCACCGCCATGGTCATCCCTCCCAGCACCGAGCCAAAACAGTGGTACATGGGGACTTGCATGCATATTCTTGTCTGAGGCTGATTGGAGCAGAAATATCATGAAAAAACCCCCTTCAAATTCACTCTTTCTTTTTAATTTTAGAGGAAAACAAAAACCCTAGACTCACCCTGCTGTTAAATCCACTTCGCAATCCTATAAAATAGGCATTATTTACAATATTGTGGTGGGAAAGTGTGGCACCCTTTGGGCTGCCTGTAGTCCCCTGAAATAAGATAAAAATGAAATTGTTTTACAAATGTGTATGTCACAACAGTCTCGTCAGTCCATATATATGGAGTATCTATTGCAGAGCTTAAGGTCTGCAGTTTCACATTTTAATAAATAAATGAAGATGTGATAGAAATTACATAATTAAGCAATACCTGACAAGCTGATGAAAGCAAACGAGATGATCGAGATGATCAGCATAAAAGCAAAGGTTACCGAGGTGAACTGAATGTTGATTGGATCGTCGCAGGACAGCTTGCTCTGCAGATCCAGCAGCTCTCTGTGGTGTCGGCTCTCCGCCGCCTGCATCACGTCTTCTACGTGGAGCATGCCTGGCTGCCTGCTGTCCGTCACGATCACCATTTTCAAATCTGGTAACCTGGGAAACCAAGGCAGGATGGGTTTACTTTCTTACTTCCAAGGTGATGAGCAAAAAAGCCTTGAATCAAACATTGACTCTTAAAATTAAAAACATTTAGTCATTAACCTGAATAAATGAATGATCCATGGACAAACGAGTCCCACAAGAATATGTGCTTAGACCAATATTATACCTCATATAAATGTATAATAATTCATTAAATTATTAAAAAACCTTTAGTCAAAAACAAAAGGGAATATTATTCAACATTTATCCTTATATATTTCCTCCCTGCGGTTCAGTTTTGGAGGTATTTGCTGAGTTTGTTTCTCTGTTCTGTGACTTGACTTAATCACTGTCTCACTGTTTTAGGGACAAACCCACAAAAAATAGACCAAAAGTCAAGAAAAAACTCTGATTCTGAACTGAAATGTCCCGGTAAATGTTTAAATCTGACATCTGTTTTATCAAACCTGGAGCTTTTGATCATGCCTGCTGGCGTGGTGCCGATCTCTGGACATATCTCCCTCAGCATCTCACAGTATTTTTGGGTTCTAAAGCTGGTCGGGCAGACCACCGCGTTACACTGCACCTGCGCAGGAATGACTTCTGTTACACTTCATAAAAACAGCTTTAGGTGTACATTTACGAAACTTCCAGTGGGAATGTTTGTTTCATGAGTAGTAGAAGAGCTGTTGAACCTTCTTCAGTGCAAAGTCCACTTCATTGGCCTGGTAGGCTGTGTTCAGGGACACCTGTAACAACACATAGACCAGGTCTCCAAACGAGCTCCCCCAGTAAATGCAGCTCTAAAAGTCTCAAACACCGACCAGTATGATTCCAGCTTTAGCTGTAGCAAACTGGAAAAGGACCCACTCGTAAATGTTGGGTGCCCAGACTCCCAGGCGGTCACCTCGCTTCAGGCCCAAAGCCAGCAGACCTGCAGCCACCTTGTCAACCTGCACACATCATGTGGTGCATGAAGTCCTCACAAAGACACCAGGACAGCAGATCAAAGGTCTCACCTCTTGTTGAAACTGAGAGAAGGTTTTGCGGATGCCGTCCTGCACGCAGACCACCGCCTCACGGTCGGGCCAGCGCTGGACCGTGGAGTCCAGCCTCTGACCCACCGTCTGGTACAGCAGAGAGACGGAGGAGGTGCCGTGCACGTAGCTGGTGGTGAGGGAGGGGACGGAAGGAGGACTGTCCACATGGATGGAGCTGACGGGATATTGGACATCGTGAAGCAGATTTTTTTTTTCCTGTTGCATAGTTTGGAGCAACTCAGACAAACTGTCAGCAGCAACACATGAAGAACCTGCACATGCCCCCTTCCGACTTCTGCAACTTTAAGCTACTATTTGATCATTTGATCATTTTCTTAAGATATTTCCTAAGTTCAGTAAACGGCTTGAATGAATTACTTTAGTCAGATTATTCAGCTCAGAGAGCAAAGTGGCTGCAAACACTTTTGCTGAGCTTTTGGATTATTTGTGCAACATTTCTGGCCTCTTATCAGCGTTTTAATCATAAACTTACCGAAACCCCTTCAGAGCATTAGTTCTTTGCTGCCTCCAAGACCTTCCAAAAGTATCCACAGATGCGCGGCAGCACCTCAGCAGGGAGGGAGACGTGAGCGGCGCCATTGTTTCCTCTCAGCAGCCAAGTGCACACAGCCCGGCGTTATCCCGGCAGCAAGTGATAAACAGTCACCTTTAATCGGTTGCTCTGTCTTCCTGATGAATATTTAACTTTTCCCCCCTACCCATTTACCTCCCTTTGAGCAACTCTGTTTGGTCCAAGCAACACGTGAACGTTAATGTGAAGCTCTTCTTTTAACAATATATAAGAAGTTTCATTGTTTTACTATTAATATACAGTAGATAGACACATACACGCTTGCAACAAAAAAAGAGAAAGTTTAATCAGAAGTTGGGTCTCACTGCCCACTTATGTCCATATCTGTTGCATAACATTCCTCAAAAAACAGGCTTAAACTAGTTTCATATCAGCCTATAGCCGGTGCAAGTTCAAAGAAACTTGTCTGAAATCTTTATATTTCAACGTTGGCTCTGGCAAAAGTATAAATACATATATGATGATGATGATGATGATGATGATGATGATGATGATGATTATTATTATTATTATTATTATTATTATTATTATTATTATTATTATTATTATTATTATTATTATACTTGTTATGTGAGGGGTTTTCCATTATTTTTTAATTACTCGCTTCAAAACCGGCGTTTACCATTTTTCGAAACAAAACTAAACTAAAGTTGTCAGCGGTTCTGTTTTCATTCTCACTCTTTTCTGGAACAGAAACGTGTGTGTTGTAATGTCTGCAGGAGGAAACACGCACAGCTTCTATTAAGGCTGAGATATTGAATACATGCAGCTGCTCGGCTCTTTGCTTTGTGCGCGATGACGCAGCCACAGTTTCATCACCAGGTGAACACCCGTTCAGCGCCCTCTGGGACGCTTCACTGAAGCTGCTAAAGTTTGTCCGGCAGGAGGCAGCATCTGCATATTTAAAGAAATCCTTAAACTCTCAAGGTTTATATATTTAAAAAAAAATCTAAACTGTGACAAGAGCTAAATTTGTCGGGGTTTTTTGCACAAAGACGCAAAACAAAATAAGCACATAGCATATTTTTCTCAAAATGCAAGAAAAATCCATCCCTTAATCAGATCCATATGCATAAACATTGCAATGTTTAAAGTTGTCAGTATATACTATTAATAAAAATCAATAAAACGTTTTGGGGGAAAATAAAATGCAGTAATTTACTTTTATGTATGCATTCAATAATTTATTAACTCATGATTTTCGTATCGCAACCAGCATTTTAAATTAAATACAGAAAAACTACCCTCTTTTGGGGCCAAGAAAGAAACATTCAGCATCTACACAGTACCGTATGCTGTGTTTAATGCATATCATGAATTGCATAAATGGTTTAATAACCCAGAAGTAAAACCTGTTGCTGACATTCTTCTCCATGGCAGCAGAGCTCCAGCAAACTGAGCTGTCAGCAAGCGAAGCTCGTTGCTCTCTTTTTCTGCTTTCCTCACCCGGACATCTTGAATTCCGAGCTAATGCGATAATCCTCCAAAAAATCTCTGCCTTAGCTCACACCAGCCGATATCGTATATGTCATGGCCATTCTGCAACTTGACGTGGCAGTTGTGTTACATGAGCGCTGAGGAAAATTTCCAATAAATTGATCTCAGGTGTTTTATTAAATTGGAAAACTTACAATGATATACATTTGTTTTCATTTTAATAACATTAACAGTGACCTCAGCATCATTCAGGTTGACCTCTGACACAGGGTAAACAAGGCTCCTGATTACAGCAACTGTCACCTGTGCCCAGGAACATGTAACGTGTGCGTGACCCCGGGTGTTGGACTTTCCCTGGGATCAGCCATTCTTTCCCCGGCTGACCGCTCAGCTGTCGCAGACACTCGTCCGCTTACAACTGCTCCCTGTCAGAAGTCAGCTGAGGGTTTATGACCTGTAATGGTTTTACTGCTGCCGGCCTATTCTAGTGTAGTCTCGGCTTTATTTTGATGACGTGCGGACAGATGTTCAACTCTGAATCACAGAAGATTTGTGCTTTTCCCTCACTAAAAGAAATTCAACCTTTTTTTCTCTCCAAAAGTAGATCTTTTGTTTTCATCCTGATCGGATGGTTGTTTTGTAGTAATTATGATCCTGCCTGTTTGAAGAGTCTGACCTTTTGTGCATCACTGAAAACGCAGATTATTTTGTCATTTGTACAGTCTGCAGTTTTAATAAAGACACAACTGTTCTCCCTCAAAAATCAATCAATCATTCTGTCCCAAAGGCAAACAGCTCACATCCGCTTCGGTGTGAAAATCTAAGCACCGGCTTCCTACCTATCCATCACTCAAACTATTATGTTCTTCATTTGGGCCTCCATCAAACGTCACATGTGCAATTAGATGATCCATCTCACTCTGGACTTGGTCTGCCATTGGCTGATGGTCTTTGTTTCCCAGTGATGTGTGTTTCCTCTAGAGGCTGGAGGCCATGCCCCCATCTTCTCCAGATTCTAATGGTTGATTTCGACAGGACCCATTTTCTTCTCATCCCAAGGCCGTGACTCTGGTCAGAGGTCATGGTGGGCTGGCCCGGTTGCCAGGGTGGAGTCGGGCAACAGGGCGAAGCGACTGGTGCTCAGCGGACTGTGCAAACAGCGGCTGTGCTGGCTCTGACAGGCCTGGGAGCGAAGGAGTCTGGGCAGATCTCATTATTACCAGCGCACAAGAGCAGCATGTTGATGAGTGACAGGTTGTGCAGAGCGAGGCGACGCTCTCATTCAAGGCTGAGATCAGGTCAAGAGAGCAAGGGCGCCATTCAGCAGTGACTTCTGCTCCAGCTCTTCCCTAACGGTTGCAGAACCTGCGCCTGGAAACTAGTTAGCGGAAAGATTTCAGACGACATCAGAAGACAGCAGTGTTTGTAATTATCCTGTGCTGCCGCCATTCCAAGGGGGGAGTCACGCGGATGTTTAAAATAAGCAGAACGGTGAGGTCACATCAGCAGGCAGATCAAGAAAATCAGCTACAAATTGGATGCTGGGACGGCACTCCAAGCCTGGTCGCCGTTAACAACGGCACGGTGACATCATGAGAAAGTCGTCTCCCTCCCTGCTCCCATTGACAAGGGCCGCTGTTGCCATGGGGCTGCTGGAAATGCTACCGTGGATCCCAGTAAATGAAGGATGTTTGGGGGAGGGGGACAAAAAGGCAAGTCAATAAGAGTGCCATTTGCAGCCTGTTTGCTTGACGTCTGCAGAGCCAGACCCGGCCCCGCTTTGGGCCTGCTGACCATGACGGAAGGGGGTGTGGCCCCCTTCCCCGACAGCAATTTTGGGGGACAGGCGTGTTTGCTGAATGGACAGGGTACCCCAGCGTGGTCTCTGGGAGTCATGTGAGCTGACAGCAGCCACACACTTTCCCCCATTGAGAAAAGAGGCAGATAAAAAGAAGAAGAAGAAGAAGAAGGGGACAGTTGTGAAGCCAGAGAGCGCAGCAGCAAATCACTGTTCAAAAACACAAATGACTGGATAAAATGAAGACATACGGGGAAAGGCGGGTTCAACTGACTCAACTAGAAGTGTTTTCACATATGCAGGGGGATTATAAAGGCATTTTACTCATTGTTTTTCACTGGCTGGTTCTCCAGCTTGGAGATGGAGTCGTCTTGACAGGCCAACATCATCCAAGTTGACTTTAATCTGTAAACCATCTGACGGAGGCCACGCCTGCACCACTCCACCACCACTTCCCGTTTCCTTCGTCACAGCACACGATTCCCCGATTCCCCTTTGATATCTGATCTGCAGGGCCATGCGGTGACCCCCCCCACCCCCACCCTGAAGTTGCTTTTGCCGTAGACACCCAACACCAGAGTCCCTAATCCTGAGGACCGCTTCAGAGAGGCGGGGCAAGGGAAGAGGCTGAAAGGCGTTACATGGCCGGGAAACCCAGGGCCCACTTGGGATTCATAAACATTCTGGGAGGTGTCTGCTTGGCATGTTGACCCCTGCAGTCCCATACGCTCCACCTGGCTGGAATTCAACTTTGCCCATCACCCAACTCTCAGGGAGCGCTTGCAGCACTCCGCAGTTGGGTTCTCGGAGTTTGAGCTTAGACTGTAAAATATTTCCCCAAATATTGCAGGAATGCGAGAGCTGCATGGCTGAAATGCTGGGGCAGCGTGGTGTCAGACTGAGGCGCTGCGGAATGCAGAATGAGTCGCGGCTTGGCTTTTGCACCGATGGGGCGACGTGTTTATATGTGCATGGGTCAAGACCACGCGCACAGCACACGCACACACACACATTTACACAGCGGGAAAAACACAGTGTCCATTGATTCCAGCTAATCAAGGCTGGAGGATGCCACTCATTGACTTATGTGTGTGTGAGTGAGTGTGTGTGAGTGAGTGAGTGTGTGAGGGAGAGAAAGACGAATGCTTTGTTCGCACTGAAGTTAAAAAAAGTTTTAGATTTCACTTTAAAAACGTGCATGCTCCCTCTGCCTCCTCACATACTGCGGTTGTCATAAATAATCCTAAACGAAGGAGGAAAGTATATTTTCATGTTTTTTTTATGTTTTAATATATAGTAATATTATGTAACCATAGCAACACAATAGAGATTGCATTTTTTTATGTAATCCTAATTTGCTGCTCACTTTTTGGAAAATAATACCATGGAAAACATAAACAATGTTAACGGTGGTGCAGATATTACGTTGATGAATCTGACAGTCACAGAAACTTGACCAACCTCTGAATGCCCCAGCCAGAAGTTTAAGAGCAGGACACGGTTGCCATAGAAACTCTGTTTGCATTTCCCAGTGAACAGTGGCTTTCAGCTGGAATTCAGACGTTGAATTCATTGCGGTGTTGTCCAGAGCAGCAGCGGTCGAGGTGCCTTTCTGGTAAAGTAGAAGGGAGACAAAAGTAACTTAGTCAAGGACTGGACGACGGGCTCTCCTGATGCGGCCGCGCAGCTTTAATCAAATAACATGATGCATTTTGGGTTTTTAAATTAGAGGTGATGCGAATGAAAGCAGACAAGATGCCAATCATATGTGGTTAGGGAGCGCTGGTTTCTGCTGCACTCAGGTCTGCCTTCAGCTGCGCCGGGACAAAGAGGCCTTTCACGCTGACCTTGAGACACAGCCACCCCCATCGCCACAGGAACCAACGCGGAGGAGCCAACGCCAGCTCTCTGATATCAATCTCTCTGAGCCCTCGACGCACTCGGTCCCAGCTCAAAGCCGAGGCAAAGACGAGGCTGAGCGAGGGCTGATTCCTACAAGAAACGCTACAAAAATAGTTCACAGCACTACTGCTGATGTTGTATCAGAACGTTTGGATTTATGTCAAAATAGAGTTAAAAAATAACATTTCTGTTCAAAAGACTTCAGCAATCAAAATATTAAAGCAATTTGAAATAGAAACACAAAATTCTCAACTTGGAATTAACTGTATATTTTACATATTACAAAAAACAGGAATTTTCCATGAAATAAAATATTTTATTCTCAAGGCAAAAAAAAAAAAATTCTTTTGGTTTGTTTTTAAGCAATATACATCATTTTAAAAAATGGACTTTCGACATTATCTTGAGTTTTTTTTTTTAAACAAAATAAAAATTAGAGCTTTTCACTTTTTACATTTTTCGTCACAAGAAATAGCTTCAAAACTGTACATCAAGCTTTTTACAGGGCAGGCCGAGCCTCAAAATATACAACGGTCATTCACATTTTATACACATTAAAAAAAAAAATTAAAAAAAAGTCTTGCTACATTTAAAACTCCAGATTTTCTTGTCTGTGAGAAAAGGCAGTCCGAACACATTCCCCATTGCACTGAGGTCAACCGAGGTCACCAGAGTGCACGGAGCACACTGAGGTACCCATCCATCATCAGACTGCCGGAGATAAGACCACGTGGTTCAGCGAGGCTCCTCACCCAGCGAAGACTTCCATCTTCATGAACGCGCAGGTCACACACTCAGTCTGTGTCCACCTGACAAGGGTTGGTCCCCTGCATCTGCGCTTCATCATAAACCCGCAGAAAGTCTTTGTAGCGCGGAGCGCAGCCCATCCAGGCCTCGCCAAACCTCACCATTCCCGTGAAGAGGAACTCCCCTTCACCAGACCTCACCCTGCACTGAGGGGGCATCTTGATGCTGCCAGTCCAGCTGCGTGCCCTCACCCCACCACCTGTAAAGATCTGGGTCTTCTGTCTGTAGAGACGGCTAAGAACCACGCTGATGGACGAGTGTTCCTCCTTCTGCTCCACCATCGTGATGCTGCCTCGTGCCACTGGATGAACGGAGCAGATGCACCACATTTAGAGACTGCTATAGAATATGTGACTGAGAGTAAAGCGGGGACTCACCGATATCACTGGTGCAGACGGCTAGAAGGATCTCAGCATCACTGCAGGGCTGACACGGTGCTGAAAAGAACCAGAGAGGAGAGTTTGAGTCCAAATAAAACGCTCTGAAAGCGCCAAGTGCACCACAACACTGAGGGCGTTTCACCAACAACACCGAGGTGAGTCACTCACATTCCCAAACGTGATTTACAATCTATAAAGCGGAATTTTACTGAAGCAAAAATCCCCTCAGACACGAGTACAACAAGCCCCTCTGGCATCAGCGCGGTCGTATATGGAAGCAGAGGGGATACACTGGCTAAAGAAGAAATCAAGTGAAACAGCCTTTACAAAGTCATTTTAAAGGCTGCCTCTGGCTGGAGTTCACTTATGTCTGATGGCAGGCTGCAACCAGCCAACCAGCCAGCCAGCCAGCCAGCCAACCAGCCTCTACAGAGTTTTACAGCAGGAGAAAAGGCCTAAATGACAGCAGTCAGGTGGTCCCCTTTCTGAGCTCCAGATCTGCTGTGGTTTAGGAGCAACACGGGGGAGGGGTGAAGGTGTGGAGTCAGCAGTGGGCCTGAGATGGAGGATCAGCGCGTGGATACAAATGACTGGATTGTTGGTCAGCAGCCTCGTGCTGGTGATCAGTCTGGTTCCGACTAGATGGCTTCTGGGAAGAAGCAGCTGAATTACAGCTTAAAATAAGTCCCAGATCACAGCTGCGTCAACGCAATTATTTCTAGTTGGCCGATCTGAACTTTGCAGTGAAGGAGCGAATAGCTAGCAGGTCTGGGATCAGCTCCTGCAGCAACACGAGGTGCTGCCTGTCCTAGGTCAGAGGTCAAACGGCCCCAAGCTTGGACAGCTTAGCAACAACTGGAGCGCTGGGACACTTCAGAAGGCTTGACCTCGCCCCAGAGCGGAGCGCACGGGCGCTTTGAAGTGGGCCCGGGTGCTGCTGTCACATCAGAGCTGAGACCTTAAAGCCAGGCTTGTTTTTTTCCTTCCAGCAGAACCGAGTGGGGCTCACATATCAGACATGAAACAGAACCGCAGGAATGGACCGAGAGCCGAGTCAGCGTCTCTTGCTGGCCCGTGCACATGCACATTGGTGCAGCGCTCTGAACCACTTCACAGGCCCAGAGTGGGGTTGTCCCTGCAACATCTGGGCCTTCCTGCATTCTGTAATGAAGCACAACTTACTAATACCACAACGGCACAGAGAAAACCACTTCAAGAAAACCAGGCAGCAACGGAGGGAGGATATACGACCGGGCAGAAGAATGACAAGAAAAATACCAGAATGATGAATAGAAAAAAGAGAGAAGGGGGGGAAATTTTAATTAGTCTACAGGACTGACTAAAGTAAGGGAAAAATGGAATGACAGAGAGGTGGGGGCCTCCGCCTATATGCTCCAAAAGGTCCTCCCAACATCTGGCTGGAGACACATTCCAGTTTGACAGAGAGCAACTCAATCCCAGCACAGTGGGTCGAAGAGAGGAGAAATGGAGCGCAAACAAAAAGGATGAGAAGACGCAACAATCTGGGCCTCAGATGACACGAGAGCCCCGTCTTAACGAATCATCCCAGAGCCGTATCAGGCCGCACGAGCGCACGGGAAGAAAAAAGACAACTCTCTTTTTCTAGTTTCTGTGCCAGGGGATGATGCATGACTAGGATATCTGAGCCCAGAGAGCAAGAAAAACAGATGTGGAGCCGATGTGGCTCATATTTTGCTTTAGGTGTGAAACAACAGTTGCACAGTTTGAAAACTCTGCAGGTTTGGCAGGTAGACAGTGTGAAAACAGACGGCTGGTTTTCCAGCGGAGAGGCTCTCTGGTTAGCTCTACTTTCCTTTATTTTTCCTCATTTTCTCTCCCTCTCTCTCTCTCTCTCTCACACACACACACACACACACACACACACACACACACACACACACACACACACACACACACACACACACACACACACACACACACACATTACAGCTGTTAAATTTTGGGTTTAATCCTGAACAAATTTTGAACCAACTCTTCTATATTTTTGTTCTAATGCTCAGAAAGAAAAGCGTGACAAAAAATGAAAACTATCTTCTTCAACATGCTAAAAATTCGATGGCACCCCCTGAGGTACTGATTTCGATTCCACTGTGTAACATATGAGTGTGCAGGAAATTTACCGAGTTTCCATCTGTTTAAAATCACTACTAGATGCTGTGTTTGGTACACAGCTCTCACCACAGGGAGAACTATAAACGAGCAAAGCCCCAGAGGTCCGAAAACGCTCAGAAAGTTTACACATACGAAACAATTAACCACGGCTAAAAGTATCCAGGAAAAATATTACAGCAGAGGTCCATCTTACCACCCAGCGAGTGTGCATCTGGACCCGGCCAGTTGCTGAGCAGCTCGTACTGGAACGCTGTGGTTCTGCGGCTGATGTCCATGTGTGGGACGGCTTCGATGAAGAGCGCCCCCTCCCTGATGCCGAAGCACTGCACCCTGCCCTGAGCCTGGTCCTCTTCGCGCATCAGCAGTCGCAGCTTGCCGTTACGGTCCAGGTAAATGTTGGCGCCTCTGGAGTCCGCAGAGGGTTTGATGCAGACAGAGAGGCGGGCGGCGGCCGGGGAGATGGTGTTGGGTCGGAGATTAACGATGATGGCCCCGGTGGGATAAAGCCACTCCAGAGAGCCCTGCGAGCAACGCAAATACACCTGCTCCACATCCCTGGCATGGCCTTCGTGCATCAGACCGCTGAAAGAAAAGAGCAAGAAAGACATCAGCAGAATATTCAACAAAGGTTTTTAGCCAACCTTTTTCAACTCATTTAATCTAGGAAAGCAGGCAAAGACCTCTGGCAGACCGTGAGGACCTAAGACCGCATTCCTCCTAAAGCATTAACGGCCGATTGTGCGCAAGACCGGCTGCCTGTGCGGTCACGAGCCAGAGCAGCCGGAGTCACCTCGGTTCCAGCACACACCGCCCCCTCCAGGGCCACACTGTTCTCCCAGGGCTCAGGCCAAATGAACCACTGGCATTCTGCCTTTGGGAAGACTTTGGTAGCCGGAACGGTTGAATGGAGAGACACAGGGGCTTCTGGGTAGACAAGAGCGGCAACAGTAGCCAGGACCTGCTGCATGCAAGTGCAAATGCAGGTCACGCACCGAACCTCCCCTGCTTTCAAGCCGCCAAAGAGCCTGGAAGAGACTTGTCCGGGCAGCACTTCGGACTCTGGCGCCAGCATGACCAGTTTGATGCCTGGTCAGGGTTTGAAAACTTGAAAAACTCCGGCCTGTCAGTGATTCTGGGGCGAAGCCAGAGGCAGGAAGCCGTCTGCAGTCGACCAGCATGCGCATGCCAAGCTAGCGGTCTGACTCTGGGGAAGGAACGCCCAGCTTCCTGAAAATGAGATGCTAAAATTCAAATTCACCACAGATCTTTAGCAACACATGGCACATACTGATCACATGCAACCGAAGACGGCCTCACAACCAGGCTCTGCCCTGCACGCCTCTAATTAAGCTTCTTCTTCGCTTCTGCATGCAATTAAAGATTAGTCAGGACTCTGAGTAATGAGCAACAGATTATTGGTTAAAGACCTCAGCAGAATGGGGCTCCCCAAACTGGAGGATGAAAAACAAAACCACACTTTGAGGCAGAGATTCTCAAGTGCAAAACACATTTCAGCAGATGTTTGATGGGAGGTGAAACTTTCCAGAATTTGCTGCCTGAGGTTTTTAGCGTCCGTTAGAAATATATAATCCAAACGTGAAGCCACCTAAAGAGGGCCATTTCAGTTTTTTACAGATTTACAGTATTAACTTTCAAAAATATCAAAAACATTTTTGTAGACTTAAGGCACGTTGACACGGTTCTGTTTATCATCTGAACATTGTGTAAGTTTATTATAAGACGTTGAAAATATTGTAGCACAATGAATAGTATTTTGTTCAGAGGACATAAATGTATCATTCATAATTTTGGAGAAAAAAAAACAAAACAAACAAACAAAAACTACCGAACGATAAAATTTAGATTCAAGAATTTTCTCTTATAAGTTAAACTCTTTTCTATCGTTTCATCCTGCTCATCTGAGTTTCGGTTGCCCTGATTTTGCAATCCGCTCGGATCACGTCTCAAAGCTTTTTTTTTTTTTTCATCAGAATTGTCCCCAATGGAACAAAGAAGCTCACCTGCCCTTCCAGCTGCACTGATCGCTTGAGTACTGGCAGACAGAAATCCGCCACAGAAGCAGAAGCGGCAGCAGGGACGCCAACGTCGGGCTGAGCATGTTTAAGTCGCCGCTCACTTCGCCTCCTCCGGGGTAAAACTCAGATGAAGTCCGCCGCCGTGGCTCCAGCTACATAATGTTTCCATGTGCCCCCGGGTCCGCTCCGTGCCGTTGTCCGGGACTTTTTCTTCTATTCTCGGCTGAGACAGACGAGTAACAGCGACTTAGGGAAGCTCGAATACCCGCCGGCTGACAGCTCCGTTAAAGGTAAACTGACCCAGTCCGTCTCCGGCTCCGGTGCCGCTGCGGGCCAGTGCGTCCTACGTCACACCCATTCCTCGAGTGTGTGATGCGTTCATGTGCTCAACTGAAGCTCGGCAATGTGACACTCACCTTTTAAAAATGAGGATTGGGTTGCATTTACGTACTTCTCGCGCGTATATACAGTAGTTGTATGTTCTATTGGACAATGAAAAAATCAACAACAGAAAACAACAAAACTAAACTAACTAAAAATTAATTTTATTGTGAATAATTTAAAATAGAAAAAAATGTTATTTTCTATTGCAAAAAAAATATCCTCGTATTACTTTAGAAAACACATTATAATATAAACTTTTTTTTAAGTGAGTAAAAAAGCATGAGTAAGTTCATTAGGCAAAAGTGTCATGAACTTCCACTCATTGTTAGTAAGCCTGGTTCTCCTGTGTTGCAATCACTTCCAGCAAATGCACAGTATGAGGAAATCAGGGGGTAAATAGTGCATTCCTGTTTTATAATTAAACAGCAGTGCCATCAGCCTAACAAGCAACCTTAATGTTCTCTTGATTATTATCAAATTAGAAATTATGGTGTGTAACTTTGGGAAGAGTACGACAACATTTTTAAGATGTGGTAAAGAAATTATGCATACATATTTATTTTTTGGACAATTTAATAATACACCCTTTCCCTCCCAACTAATATTTGAGGGTTGAGCTTTACATTAAAGCTGTCTGTGGCTGCAACGTGAGCTGCAGGGACTTGTCAAGCGGTGTAGTTCGTTACCACCGGCTGCATGTGTAAATATAATCTGTTCATCACTTATGTCATGGATCCCAGGTTTTCCTAGGGAACAACATGTTGTGCGTGTGTGGACAGTGCGCAGCATGGGAAAGAAACCCGTCCGACAGGGCAAACCAGAGCAGTTTGTAACAGCATTATTTTTCCTCCCCTTTCTAGTTTCTTGGGAATAGGAATTGGACAGGCGCTTGATTGACATGTCTTTATTGCTTTAATCCGACGTGTAGGCTGCATGTTGAAGCCTGAGCCAGGCCACAAAAGGGGCCCACATACTCCTCATATGCAATATAGATATTCATATATTTTGACTGTCATAAAAGTCTCAATTCCTCAACCCTTTTTAGATTTATTGAGCAAAACTTTTAGTATATTTGAGTAATCTAGTCAGCGGATTAGTCGAGGGTGAACTCCGTTTCCTGTCGCTCTCTGACAGATTGCAGGCTGTTTGGGAGTTATATCTCATCATGAGACAACAAAACATGACTGAACATGATGTGTCTGATTGACTTGTAGCACCAAAGCTGCGTCTGTGCTGTGAGTTTGAAATCGATACCTGTGACATTTTGTGCAGATAATTACCTGATTTTGAATGAACAGAAAAGAGCAAGTGGAGCGATTCAACCACTGCTTCTACCACAAAAGCCTGGAGAGGAAAATCTTTGATTAATAATGTTTTGCCAAGGAAAAGAATCTCTTTAAAGCGGGGCACTTTGCCATCTTTTTGTTATTGCAGTTGCTCGACGGCTCACTGGTCATGTTTGTTATGTTCTCCCTTTCGGCGTCTCGCAGGAAGCAGGTTCCACTCTCACCCTCCACCTGTCACGTTTCACTGGTGCTGGGACCCCGACGGGAGCGTGCACGGAGCAGGGGTTGGAAACACAAAAACAAATCCATGACAGTTAATAATCGCACAGCGCGCCGCTGTTGTCGGATTCCGTTGGCAGAGGAAGCGTGACATTCAACACAGAAGCGCTGAACTGTATAGCCTCAATTATGGGATTAGGGGGAGTTTGGTAAATACAATTTGTGGTTTAGGATAGTGAGGGAGAATGGGGGTGTCTGAGTTGGGGGGAAGGGTGGATATTTTTCTCTGTCAGACCTTTTGTCCTGAAAGTTTTAGTGAGTGTGACTCACTTTTATGCCAGCAGTAAGCCTCCAGGTGAAAAAGCAGCCATAAATGTATCAGGCTGCAGACAGGAAGTGAGTCTCCTGTGCTCACATGTGCAGCATATGTGCTGCTGTCCATCATTCAGCTTACCCCCCCCCCCCCTAATTCAAGCAATACAAGAACCACCATCCTGTAAAAGTCACTATTTTTTTTCTAGAAGAAGATAGTGAAAGGTCTCATTGTTCCCAAAGGTAGTTTGCTGCTCTCACTTTGCCATCTGGAGTTAATTTTCAACAACCTTAAATCTTCTGTTCCAAGAACTTTTTGATTAATTCCCCTGCAGCTTTAGCTAATAACAGCCCCATAAAGAAAACGCTGCCTTGACGCAGGCATGTGCGATACGCTGCGGTATGCACCGGCTGATTGGTAGGTGCTGATACAATCAAGAGGCCGTCCGCCTGTCATCATCTCTCTCTGGCTGCTGTCAGAAATGCAGCTGAACTCACACCTGCGTGAGCATTCCTCTTTGCAAATGGAAGCCTGTCATTTTAGAGTGCCAGATGCTGCACGTATCTCCTCTGACATCCTGCATAGCACAAGCGTAGTAAAGAAGATAGCGCACATTCCAGCAACGGTGACGCTATCAGCAGGCCTGGTCAGCGCTTACAGTATTATGAAAGCACACACATCTACGGGGTTTAGATAAGTGTGTGTGCACGTGTGTGTGTGTGTGTGTTTGTGTGTGTGTGTATGGGTGTGCTCAAAATTCTCCTTTTCTAGGCCAGGAAAAACAAAGATCTTGATAAGAAAAGAGGCATTTTGATATGTAGATCTCGTCATTGTCCTATTTCCTGGTAGACGTATACGATGTGAGGGGCAGCGGAGGAAATTAGATCTTGGCAAGGCCTGGACGCAGCCACATGCTCAAGGATCTGCTGGATTTATCCTTCATGCTGTTCTCAACACCGAGTTATCAGCTCCGTATCAATCCTTCAGCGACAATGGGGAAACTTGAGGATCTCCAGTGGAGCAGGCTCACCAGAGGAATCTGGGTCGCAGCTCCTTTCGACGTGGCGAGGTGTGAAAGGCAGGTGGGCCGCTTGGAGCAGAAGTAAACTTTCCACAAAGCTCATATTTGGATTCAAATTACAAGTCCATGTGGTTCTGAGGCCTCTGGATTAGCAAAAGCCAGGGGAAGATCACATTAGAGGGACAGAAGAGGACGCAGACACAGTGTTTAAGGTGAACATTTGAGCAGCTAGGGTTAGTAGATGGGGACGTCTGCAGGAGCCATTCTCTGGGACGACTTTCGCTCTGCAGATTGGACTCGCTCCTCTGATGGTCAAAGCTTCGGCGGAGGGACAGCACCAGTCCACGTCCATCCTGTTTATTCATGGTGCTGTGACACGAGAGCTCCATTGAGGGGTACACTCATTCTTCCATTCACTCTGTTCAGGATGACAAAAAAGGTTCGGCCATTTGGCCCACTGATGCTGGGGGACAGGCATGACCGTCCCAGAGACCGTGGGGAAGCGAGGCAGAGCAGAAGCTCCCTCCTTTGTTAACTGTGAAGATCACCGGGGAGCATCAAACCATTCTCTGTCTCAGAGAGAAATGTTGGGGTGTATTTGGAGATATTGGTGTAAAATATCTTAAAATTGCAATTTAAAGTCCTGATTTTCTTGATTTTTAAGGTTGATGCATTTCTGTTTGCACAGCAAAACAATTTTAATGCAACAATCCTGGTCTGTACCAAGGATTTGTTTTGCCCTTTTACTTCAGTGACGGATCTGGATTCCACCACTGCGCAGCTGACACGGCTAAAAGGCACACGCTTGTGTTTATACAGGGCGAGAGAGTGAGAGAAGGAGGCCAGGGAGCGCAGGTTGGGAGAACACTCGGCCTTTTGTGTCCATCCACATGTGCACCGGTCTCGCTTGGAGAAGCCCAACAGTTGAGAGCGAAATCAATCCGATCTTGTTATCAATTAGAGGCGTTTCTGAGTGTCACACATCCTCTGGCACCTCTGAATACCTCCTTCTGCTTTTATGTTGCGTGTTCTTTTCCACCACACGTTTTCTTGTGACATATCTTAATCTGCATCCTACCAGGAAGTCAGAGCTGCTTCCTCTTCCCTTCCAGTCAAGCAGCCTGTGCTCCGATCGGCAGCTCTGAGCAGGCTTCAGATTATTAAAATGGGTTTCTTGATTTAAAATATGCTATATACTCTCATCAGACTGTCTAGGAAAGTGTAGAGTAAATGTGTAATGTAAACTGGGTGGAAGAGATTGCTTTACAGGGGAACAGAGGTTTTGCAGAATTTAGCAATCTTCATCGTCAGTCACTGCTAATCTCACTTTTGTCTAAAGACCACAAATGAAAAACAACCCAGGACATGCCAAAGCTTGAAGCACAACAGTCAAACACAAATAACCTGTTAGGTCCGTGCTTTCAGTTTCTCATCTTTTGCTCCTGACAGGCAGCCTGCCAACAGTGTTCAGAAGTGAGGCTTTTTTTTGGGGGGGGGCTGGTCTGGAGTTTCTGCTGTTAAATCTCTGCATGCAGGAATGCACAACTGAATTAACAGGCTGACAGGCCACGTCCACATGGAGGGGTTATTACACGCAGGTGGCACAGAGCCGCCGCCAAAAACCTTACTTTTTAATAACCTTTACGGAGATGAAAGCAGCTGATGAGTGAGGGCAACACAGAGGCCGTCGCTGCCAGATCAGCTGAGGGATCATGGGAGCTGTGATCTTATTACGCCGCTCCGTGTCCGTCGGCACTTTACCCCACTCCTCAACCGGCCGGCTTCACCCGGCTAAGAAGCTCAGGGTCTGGCATGAGATAACACACACGCGCACGCATGCACGCACGCACGCACGCACACCTTTAACCCAGCCTTTCATCTATCCAGCTCTGCTACAAGTCCTCAAACTACTCAAACCTGAAGCGTGTCACAGGTTTGAGCATGTCAAAGGTCATGCCCTGATGTGTGAAAGGTTATGAAAGGGCAAATCACTGACCTGAAAAACTACATCAAGCATATAGATAAACGCAGTGATGTGGACAAAAGTTGGGACAGTTTTGTATGTGTGCAAACATGCTCATTTAAGGCGTTCCTGCTAATAATGCTCTCTGACACCTGTTGATCAATGCGGTCGTGATGAGGCACGTATCTGGGCAGGTGCTGCAGCAGGTGAGAGAGCCGCCAGCACACACACCCTTACACACACACACACACACACACACAAAAACACTACCTCAAAAATGAGACACCAGCTTCCAAAACGCAGGAATACGAGCCAAGGAGAGAGCTTACATTAGCTAATGCGGTTCCGCTAATGTCAGCCATAAACACACCACCATGTTCTTATCAGCAGGTGAATCATAGGTAGGTGACACACACGTACTGTATGAATATGAATATGCAATCGCACAACCTAAACACAGCTTCACAACACAAGTGTTGTGGGAAGCTGTAGCATTAAACATGTCTGCACGCGCCTGACACCCTGTGCGGTCACGGGTGCTGGCAAAGCTAAGCACCTTTGAGGCCAGACGGTTGAGCCTGTACGATTAAAATCCAAAGACGACTGCAGATGAAGCCGCTGGTTCAGAGGCGGGCTGGCTGGCTGGCTGGCTGGCTGGCTGGCTGGCTGGTTCCCTCACCTCCACCCTGTCCCCCTCTGCCCTTACCAAGCCTCAGAGCCACCGGCATGCCGGGGACGTGCGCATCACTCCACAGGTCTTTTGTGGGATGAGGTAAGACTGTGATTGTTCCAGTCCCATTCAGGTGAAAACCCACCTCTGACCCCCGGTGACATTCGCTTTGTGGCGTTCGGGGGTGTTTGGATCGGACACAATGGAAAGAGCGATGGGTGGCGAGCACCTGAGCTCAGAACTGTAGCCAAAATAAGCTCTTGTTCATATTTTCATGCGTCTGTGTGAGCCGAGGCAGAGAGTACGAGCTCTGCAGAGCCAGTTTTAATAACACGCTGGTATTTGCATTGGCTGAATCTGTCATCTTCCAACAAAGAATAATCCAAAGCAGAAGGTCATTAATTCTACAGCGTCAAAAAGTGAGATTGCTGTTGATGTGCTGCAGCAGCACATACTGTACATGAATACGCTCTTTATTTTTGGGCTTTCCTTTCATCCTTTTTTCCCAGGTTGTCTTTTATCCCAGGGCTTTGTATCCTGCGATAGGGATGTCAGCCCTCTCGTACTCCCCGCACGCCGGACGAATCCCGGAGAGATAAATCATAAATATGGGCCCACGACTGGGAGGAGCCAGGGAGGAGGAAAGCGTTTGGAGTATACCAGCTGGTCGGCGTCCAACTGTTAGTTGAGTCTAACGCAGATCTGCGAGGGCCTACCCTGCCTTTCATCCGTTGAGGAAACATCTGGAATCATCTCCTGGTTGAATGGATGCTCACCTCTGTGTGTGTGTGTGTTTGTGTGTGTGTGTCTAAGAGACTTCTAGGTTTGCCAAGAATGTTATCATTGTGCACAGCGAGAGCTGTCCAGAAAATAAATGAAGGAAACTGACTGGTGAACTGCCAGTGGATGCTTGGACTTTGACATCATCTCCAGCAGCAATTAGGCTGCGTCCCCTCGTCATTGCTGCTGACTGGCCACATGACGCTGTGCTGGAGACACACTCAGGGCAAACAACCGCACCATTGTGTGTGTGTGTGACAGTGAAAAAGAGCTGAGGATGCTTTAAAGGAGGACTTTACACACCTGCACGTGTTCGCTGTCAGACAAGGTGAAAACTGTATCCAGCCAAGCAGGTGAGCAGACAAAGCCTGCGGAGGGGCAGCATGTCTGTCCATGCCCGAGTGGAGACGTCAGGTCCTGATGTGTTGACGGGGGCAGGGTCAGGAGTCCTCCCCTACCTCCTGCACACAAAGTCTCTTTTCTGTTTAACGTGCGGGTTTTCTCTCCTATATGGACATGTGATACAGCTTGTTGACCCTTTCCTTTCATAAAATTAAAAAAGAAGAAATGCAGAAAAATGTTAATTTATAAAAACAGCCAGCCCCAACAGCCACCGAGCAGACATCCCTTTCTCCTTCCTGTCATCCTTTGTCTCTAATGTGTGTAAACACAGAAAATACCATCACGTCCTGCTCGGGTATTTTGGCAGCTGACATCTCGGCTGCTGCCTGATTGGCTGCCTGCTGGGTGCGCGGGGCCAGGGAGCTGCTGCCTTTGGACCGGAGAGAGGATGTTCAGGTCGGGCTGTAATGACACCATGGGATGCGATTCTGGGAGCAGTGTCGAGGATGTTTTGCCTCCTGTGTGCTGACTCCTGACCTCCATCATCCTCCCCCGACCTGCTTCACCTCTGTCCTATTGTCCCTCTTATCTAATGGCCGAATGTTGAATCAGTCCACTGGCCCACCCAGGACAAACCAACATCAGGCCATTTCTGCCAGTTTTCATGTCCCGCCACCTTAGCTCGCAGGTTCTCGGTGCACCCTCCCCCACCCCCCGCCCCCCCATAGGTGTTTTGCTGGGGCTGCGTGACTCTCTCGCCTGTTAAGACAACATGGTGTGGTCCGGAGGGTGCACCGTGGCCCCCACTGATCACACTCTGCTGATCCGCTCTCGCGCCGCTTCTCATCTCCTCTAACGCACACTGACGGGGCTCTTTGAAGCTGTGGGGAGCAGCGTGGACCCTGGGACCGGCCCAACAAAAGCAATCTGATCCTCAGCTGATGTGTCCGAGCATGCCTGCAGCCCGCCAACAATGGCCTCGGACAGCAGGGGCCCCATCTGAGAGCTGCGTGTGTACCTAGGAAAGGACCTGCATATCTCTCATGGAGGAGCGGACATGTGAAAGATGTGGGGAGAGGAAGCACACATGCTGTCGGCTGCGATTAAAGGCTACAGGCGTGCGATTCCCAGAGTGACACACAGGTGCAGCGCTGCGAGGCTGGCTGCGGCATTTTCACTCTGCTCATAGTCCTAAATATTTAGGGTCTGTGCAGGCATGTTGAATCACTTGATTCATGGGGAAATCAGGTTTAGCTTTAGACGCATTGGGAAACAACAACAAACAAACCATTCTTTCTTGCAAACACAAAAACCTCACGTGTGACCTGCTGTGGAAAAAAGCACCAGACAAATACATGCAAAACAGGCCTCAGGTGCATTTGCATACAGAGAAGTTGGAGTGTTGGCTCTCAAGTCTTGCATGTGGTCTCTTCTCCGCCCCATCAGGGCTGTTGAGCAAAATGGGACAAAGAAGCGTCTGTAGCTGAAGGCAGAAAATTAGCATTTTCATATGAGAATTGGTCATGTGACGTAATGTAATTGAGTCAGTTTTACATTTGCTAAAAACATTATCCAGCAAGAGCTCATGGAATTAAAGTGATTGAGGACGTGAGCAGGACCTTAACACCTCTTCTAAACGACTAGTCTTTCCAGGGGAACCTTGGCTGGTCGACTGTTTCTGCTCCCGCATCATTCAACGTGCTGACTGCAACGCCAACGTCTTTCACACCTGCACCAAAGACATCCCTGTTTGTCATGAGCACACGCCGGCCCAGGAATGACCTCATCTCAGTGCAACGCAGCACTTCCCATCCTCTACATCTGCTTTTCCGTGAAAAAACGCCTCGGGGAGGACGAGCTCCTGCGGCGCCAATCGCTGGGAACAGCGCAGAGCACAATGTATATTTCATGAGGCATTAGATGGCGTATTATTCATGCTGGACTCTTCTGCTGTTTTGTTAGACAGAGCTGAACAATGCTTTCATGGCATAGCGATGGAGAGCGAGAGCACCTCTGGAGCACAAAGGCCCAGAAGCATTCACCCGAGGGTCCATTCATAATTGTATTAAGCCATTTCTGTGGAGGAACTCTTGTTAATTCTTTAAATAAAACTTGAAGGCCAGAGCAGAGGCAGGACTAGAGGCAACTGATGCACTTAAACTGATGCACTTTGACATATTCATGTCATGTTTACCACACCTCGACACCGGCCTCACTCCATCCATAAACTTGTGTCCTACTAAAGCCTCTGAGTCCCAAGCAGAGAGGAACGTGAAGAAGACATGATCGTCTCCTGTATACCATCAGACTGGTGGTGGGGTGTGTGTGTGTGCGTGTGTGTGTGTGTGTGTGTGGGGGGGGG
>BJFM01001804.1:22855-57943 GCA_016586285.1 Arothron firmamentum
GTAATTCATAAAAGCTGTGCTTCAAAGTGATTTCTTCTGGTCGGGCCACTCCTTTCTGCACAACTGAGTGGAGGAGTTTTGGCAGGAAACGTGCACTCGCTCCTTTGATTTATCTTAGCTTTTATTTAAGCAAGCGAAAATCATTTTCGCATTTGGTGACAGCTCTGCTGAAGACACCCGTGTGTCTCAATCACTTTGTCCTCACTGACCTCAACAAAGAATGTGAGATGGATTTGATCGATCAAATAACTACAAATATGTCCTGTGTTGTACTGACCTGCTGCTATTGCACGTAAAAACACGCTCACTTTCACCGTTGGCTCACTTAAATGTCACTGTTGTCTGTTATTCCACCAGATCTGTTATAAAAGTTCAGCAAAGAAAACACCTGAGTGGTTAGAAGAGGGGAAAAATGAGATTCACAGTAGGGCAGAGTGGAAAAAGCAACACTGGGGTGAACAACAGGCCACGATAGAGAGAAGAAAATACTAAAAACGAGTAAGGGAGACAGTGAGCAAATCCAGTTTAGGCAAATCTGACCCCCATCTCCACAGCAACTCTTTGTGTTGGCCGCGAGCATTTTGTGAGGTTTGGCACTCGCAGACTCTTCTCCCCCGAGCCTGACTGGCATGCCTGAAAAGACGAGCAGACGGGCAGAAAGAAAGGCGCTGGGGGAAAAGAGATAAAATGGGGGGGAGAGGGGAAGAGCAAGTGAGGAAAAATAACAAGGGAGAGGGGGATCAAGAGTTGATGGAGTGGAGACGTGAGAGGGGACTCGCGAGAGGGGAGTCGCGAGACATTCCTGAGCCAGCTGTGGGTTGGAGGGGGAATTCTTACTGAATGCCTGACAAATAAAACAAGACACGGGCTATTTCAGTAGCCGATTCCAGGCAAAAACCCCACTGGCACCGCACCGTGGAATAAGGGGAAAGAGTCTTGGAAGGAAAAATAGGCCGGCTGATGAGAGAACCAGCAGCCCGCATGGCCCAGCCAGGCGTGCCTGAAACCGCAGAAGGCCGCCGGTCAACCTTCTGCCTCCACAATGGCGGCAGAAGGCCGCTCGTCTGGCGCTGACAGCTTATTCCACATATTCCTCTTGTATAGACAGGTGGTGGGGCTGTTTAATAAATACAGGATTCAGCAGAAGCAGGCGGCAAAGGAGGGGGAGGTCAAAGGTGAGCACAGGCTGTAAACATCAGAGTTGAAGGGCAGTGATATGGCTGCCGTTCTGCAGCAAAACTGGACTCTGTCCATAAGCCCGTGCCAATGACTCACCCTTAAGCTGAAAGAGTGACTGTAGAGTTTACAGTTTCTGTGAAATGACTCATTTCACCGAAGCGTCTTGGGTTTATGATGACAGAGAAAAGGAGGATAGAAAGCAGAAGGAAACAGCTGTGACCCTAAAATCTGAAAACTGTTCATTCGCCTTACCACTGCAACATTTACACAAGGTTTTCACGCATTTTCATGCGTTTCATGTCAAAAAAAACAGGACGGCAGTGTGATAACTGACCTTCATGCATCGGTTTCTCCAGGTGTTGGGGTTGGTTGTAGTTCAGTTTCTGTTAAGCTTAGATCCGTCTCAGGTGAACTCATCCTCAGTGCTTATTGGTTTGAAGCCAGGATCCAGCAGGTTCTGGCTGATGAGTGATGTGGAGCTGTTGTTGACAGTCTCCATTGTTCCACCCACACGCAGGGGCCTGCCATCTCACCAGAGGGCGGCGGCGTGTGTTTTGCTTGAGGGGGGGCTCGATAAGAAACGACCGACTCGGTCGGGTGTGATCTGACGGCACCTCGCTGATAGCGATGACTTCATGGACTTGAGTCAACAACCTAACAACAACCATTTCATTTGCAGTCCTGGGTGTTACGAATGCAATTTACGACCACGGCAATGCCAGAGGGGGTGATTATGACTCCCACCCCAGAGACTGGCAATAAATTCAAAATTCCCATCTATTCTCTGGTTTTTGGCTCGCGCGTCACGGTTGTTTACTCTGGACGAAATGGCGGCCTTAAGAGCGAGCATCAGATTGAGCCTTCTTTCACCAGTACGAGAGCTGGCCCCTGCCCCCACACGTGCATTTTCCATCCTCGACCCCCCCCCCTCCTTCAGCCACTCAGAAGGGAAGAGAGGGATGATCGTTTCAGCTGCGAACGCCACATCCTGCAATTTCATCTCCTCATCTGTCGGAGGAACCGCAGGCAAGTATGATAACGACACCGAACCCTCGGAGCTCCGCGCCATCAACAGCAACGTGCACTCTTCCTTCATTCTGCACCGCACGTCATTGAGGGATGAGAATTGCTCGGAAACCGCTGCAACCGCATACCGTGTCCTTTTCGACCCCCCCCCCCCAAAAAAAATCCCGTCTTCTTCCTGACCACCTGAATTAGCCAACAACTGCGGCTGATTGGGAACGAGGACGGCCCGTGTGGAGCCCTGAGGAGCTCCGTTCCCGCTCTGGATCCCCACATCCCTGATGGAAGTGATTAAGCATTTTGGAGAATAATTCCACTCCATTCAGTCTGGCTCTTAAAATAGAGCTGTAGGCAGCCAGCCAGGGAGGATATCTGAATTCCTCCTATCGGAGTAATTTGTTATTAGTCTGCTGTCGAGCCATGAGCACAGCAGCAGGCTGTGGGGGAGAGAGGCATGGCACCCCTCTCTATGGGGCCCACCTGGTCTGCTTCTTGCCTTTTTTTCTGTTACAAGTTTCAAAGACATTCCTCACAGGAGGATTTCAACACAATCACGTACACACACCGTCGCCGGCGTGACCAGGCCCCGTCAGGTTTGTCATGTTGGCCTTCAGACATGTTTTGGTTCATTGTCACGGCGAGTTTACATGAAACATGTGTGGGTGCTTCATGACGAACAGCAGCGCCAAAACTGGTGCAACATGCAAATCCCCCCCTTCATCCGCCCGCCACGATCATGCACTCACACACACACACGCACGCACACACACACACGCACGCACACACACGCCTGGCACGCTGAAACTGTGCTGGTCATTGTAATCAGCGGAGGCTGGCAGGAAATGAGGCATGACCTGCTGAAAGCTTTTAAAGGAAGCAGAGGTAACCACCTGAAAGCGCCGACTTCCAGCCCTGTAATTTGGATCGTTGCTGAAAGACATGACGTTTGCTACAGCAGCAACAACAAAAAAGCTCTTTAGAAAAGGAGCAAACAACGTAAAGCTCGTCTCTTGCAAATGAAGAGACGTGCGGTTAACCAAACAAGACTAAACAACGGCCAGGGCCTCGTTGCAGATGTTAAAACTCTTGATATGCACCAAGAAGGTGACTGAATGGAGGGATGGCGACACGTGGGGATAGAACCCATTTTGGATACTTCCTCAAACAGCTCCACACATAGAGAGCCACACCTGAGTGATTTCTTGCTGCTGAGCATGAAATAAACACAGCAAACAAACAAAAAAAAAAGCCCACATCATCACATTAGTGGAGCGTACGGAAACTGTTAACATCAGACCAGAATTTCATCAACACTATATCATCTGATTATGAGTCCTGCGATGTGCCCTGCGATGTGCCCTGCGGGGCTAACACTTGCGACTTTTTGTGCGTCACAAGTTTCAGACTCGACATGGCTGATAAACAGCCTCAGAGAGGCACTCTGTCATCAGCTCTGCTCATGGCTACGGCCTCGTCACATGCTCCAGCCATAAAACTGGAGTCTGTGGCTGATTTCAACGCCACTAACAGCAGAACATCCGCCGGGGAAAAAACTGTTCCAACTCTTTTTCTGTATCACACAATCAGAGTCTGTTTGGAGTTCAGGAGCTGTGAAGCTCTTTTACTGAACCAAGCTTAAAAAAGGGAAAAACTGAGGGTTATTTTAGTACTTCACAAACACACAGGCCAGTTTCACATGAGGAACAGGCTGTTTTCAGGCTTCACGTTCATGCTGGCTGTTGATTTTCATATTCATATTAAGTAGATTTTGGAACAGTGGTGACATTCTCATCACCTGGGAAAAGAAAAAGAGAACACAAACACGAGCTGAAGCCAAGTTCCACGGAGAAAAAAAACCAAAAAAAACAGTCAAAGCTTTCCAACACGATTTCAGAGATGTTGGATGAACTCAATCAGCCCGAGTGCACTTCTGATGGGATGCTTAGATAATACTGCTGCCGAGCACCGAGAGCAGAGCCAGGCCCGACCCACGGGCGCAGAGCTGAGCCCTCATTCGCTCACAGATGTTTTTAATCACTTTTTTTTAAGGAACCCAACCTTCTCCAGGTTCTTCCTCTCACACGACTCATATCGTGCTCACTCCCACAAACTCTCCTTAAAGGCTGATTAACTCCTTATAGCCAACTGATGATGACGATGATGAAGATGTGGATGTGCCGAGTCTCCGCACAGCGCCCTCCCTGCTGTGTTTGCCCTCCCACCTTCCCATCTCTTTGAAAGATCAGAAAACTCCAATCTGAGTGATCTAATGGTTTCCAAATGGCGAGCTCGTGGCAGGCGTGGGCGCCGAGCTGAAGCGAAGGAGCACAAAACGAGGAGGAGGGAGCGTAAAGAGATATGCCTCCTCAGGCTGTGACCTCTGGCTGCCCCTGCGCTCGTGCGCTCGTGTGCTTTGCTTTAAGAGCAGATTGATTAACATGGGAGATGACTGAATAAGTGAGTAATCTCATTAGCAGGGCTGTACACCGCCAGCAGATAAATGCTCAGAAGATGTTGGTCTTCAAAATTGCACTCGTGGAAAGCAGCGTTTGCTTCTTGTCAGAAACTCGGCTAACGTCAGCTAAGCTCTGCATTAGCGCAAACGTCTCACTGCAGATGAAATGGGGAACAGACTTTTTTTTGCTGGTCTCAAGTGGTTTACCAAGTGTGGCTTTCGATTTGCTATTATTGCAACACTGAACTTTGCTCCTTCTCTGAATTCTTCTTTTTGTTTGTCCATCATTCTGCAGTATCAGCCAAAACCTGCAGAAATAAAATAAAGCATAAAAAAAACCCTTCACCATCCTGCTGAACTTGCTGCTCATTCTAAAATCTTCTTCTGTGGTCACCTGGAAAGGTTTCCCAGGAAACAGTAAACAGAGGAATGCTTGCACTCATGTTATACCATCTGACTCTCTTCCCTCTCTTCTTCTCCTCCTCCTCCTTCTTTGCCGATCAGTAGCAGGGGACCCCCAGCCCACATGAGCCTGGTCCTGCTCAAGGTTTCCTCCTGTTAAAAAAAAGTTGTTTTCCTGCCACAGTTACAGGGGTCAGGTCTGAGGGTTCCTGTAAACCGCTAGAGACAACTTTGATTGTAACAGATGCTACATAAATAAAGTTCTAAATTGAAATGAGGAAATGTGATTTAATCATCACCACTACATCTTTCTTCTTTAGACAGTAACGAAACATAGAGCTTAAACCAGCACCAGTCCCTCAGGACAAACCCCCCCCTCAGTATTTTTCTTCACATAAAAGTTGACAAAGTTGGAGCCATAATCTTCAACGTGCTGTCGGCCTCGAAAGTCCCTGGATGCACTGGAGGCCTGACAAAGACAGAGAGCTCCTGCTGGCCTGCAGCTCAGCGCTGAAGCAAAAAATAATAGAATCACACGCAAACAAAACACCAGCTAATCATCATGGCTCCAAACACATCGCACACGTATTCACACAAACACGGACGGCGGGACCACCCCGGAGAGCTGACCCGGCCGTGCCCCCTACTGCACAGAGCTGGCGTGTGTCCAGGACAAACTGGGCCTCTCTCCATAGGGAACAGTGGAGGCCTGAGGTCGTGCCGCTGAGCAGGCGCCGTGGGGGCGGCGCGCTGCCAGTGGTCAGTCAGTGAAAGGGCTTCCGGGCGTCATCCTCAAAATCCTTCCGCCAACCTCCCAGCAGCTCCCGCAGGATCCGTGGGTTCCGGGCCCGGCGCGGAGGTCAACAAGAGAGCAGCCCTCCTACAACAGCGCAGCTGGACCCGCCGTCACGGATGAGCTCATCCTGGCTGCCGTCCACACGACTCGCAGGCCCCCCCGCAACCCCACCCCAGGCCTGGGCTGTCACTCAACGGAGCGGGGACGACGACGGAGCGGCAGCAGCACACGCTCCTGCGCAAACAAAGTCCCAACCTCAACTCCTGAGGTTCATCCAAGGCCGGGATGATGACAGAGAGGCCAGAGACATCCCAGCAGCGCCGCCACCACAGCGGCCAAACAAGCTCACCAAAAGCAGAGCAGGAACAGCCTCGTCACAAGACCGACTGGTTTAGCGCTCGCCTTTGTTTAATCAGCCAAATTACCTGGTGCAAGGATCCTCGTGCACCGTCCATATAACGACACTCGGCCTATTGACCTGCGCAGTCTGAAAAGACGCAGACTCGGCCATTAGCCCACATTCCCAAACGCACCCAGCTGCCCGTGCTTGCAAATGACTATAATTCCAGGCAACGTGGTAATTTCCGAGGCAGAGAGCGTACGCCTGGTGTGCTGCAGATTATGGCGTTGTGAAAACTTACAGAGACGTGTAGTTCCGCGGAGGTGGACCGCATCAGCTGTCATAATGATAATTACAGCATTTCTGCTATTTCGATCAATCATATGATTATCAGATGTGCTATTTCTGCCGGTGCTGTAGTTATGATCCCTGTTCAGGCTGCTTGATTTCGAGGGCAGCGCCGCAGAAAAACCTATCGAAATGGAAATGATGCCAATTCCACAGCCAGTAGTTCACAATGATACGCTTGAACTTCTTAAGTGCTGAAGGGGATCCTGGACCACAACCTAGAGCAGCGGTCCCCAAACCTTTTTTTGCACTACGGGCCAGTTTAATGTCAGACAGTAGTTTCAGGGACCGGCTGTTCAGATATGGTGGATAAACAACAAAAGAACGCGATTCGACCTCCATGGAAACTGTATGTAATAATAAATGGTGTCAATAGTGAGCCATAGACAGAAGTAACAAAGAACATCTGGCGATTTTTCAAAATAGGACATCGTTCAGTGTTAGATAATAAATAAAACAAAGTGACGTAAGTTAGTTAATCTTTTTGTGCGGCCCGGTACCAAATGACAAATGACTCACGGACCGGTACTGGTCCGCGGCCCAGGGGTTGGGGACCGCTGACCTAGAGGTAACAGCTGCCCCGCAGTGCCTCCGCTCCATAAATTGAAGGTAATTATGACCCCAGCCTGGCTAATGAAGCTGACTAACGAGCTGGAGGAGGCCTGTTGCTCCTACGCCAGGTGCTGAGGCTATAAACAGGAAATCCCAGCAGGAGCAACACCTGGGAATAATAAAATATGCTGTCAGCCAATACCTCCATCTAGAGTGGAGACTCTTAAAATCCAAAAAAACGCCCAGTAGATGCTTATTCACTGCTACTTGGATCGAGAAGTCATTGTGCTACAGCTCAGAAATTAGTTAAAACTGAGCCTCCATTGGTGAAATGCTCGGGGAAGGTCAGGCTAAGGAGCATCCTAGTTGGAAAAAAGTGGTGATTGCCTTCGTGTCTTTCGCCCCATTTGAACTTGGATCAACTCCAGCTTCCGTTAACCCAGATGATCACTGGACAGATCCGGGGTGGGGGGGGGTAGTCGGTGGGGGGGCATGACTGAATACACAGAGGGTCATCCTGAGGGCAGGGGATGACATGTTGGGCTCCATGTCCACCACAGTCGAGGCAGTGATTGTGCAAGGGGGAGAAAGGATTCTGATGCCCGTGTGCTGTTGATAATAATCGTGAACAGAATCAGAAACACATGCTCTCCTCCAAACAAGAATGGCAGCATGTCTGCGAAGAGAGCAGAGCCGTACAAGCACCTGCTTTGTCCTCTGAATGAGCACGAACAATAATCAAAATCATGAGTTTCTGAACTACTGGAACGTGCCGCATGATGCTGCAGCAGAGCACACACATTTCACGTGAAAAAACCCCCCACAACTTCCCAGCAGTCAAATTTAACCTTCACACTGGGCCAAACTGGTAAACGTACCACTGAATCAGTGTTAAGTGCGAAGGAGTCTTTCCTAATATCACACCAAACTGAGTCAGCGAGAGAGCAGCCTCCCCCAAACCCTCCTCTAAAAGGCCACCATTGTGTGTGAAGAATTGCCATGGCTACTGCCGATGAACTATAAGCCTTTTAGAATTATTAGCATTCCTCTCTACCCCGAGCACTGTAGCAAAGCCGCTCGCTTTACCATCAATCCGCCTTGAGAGGAACACACCGTTTCTTTCACTGGAAACAACAGGAATTCCTATCAGGCTGGGAATTAATTAAAGTCGAATTATGGGCTTCAGCAATATTGGAGAAGGCAGACAAACACGACAGCGGCCATGGGGGAGGAGGAGTGAACTTGGGCTTGTTAATGAAGATGGCGAGAGGCGAGCGAAGCCACTAGAGCTGGTCGTAATTACACAAGAGAGCACCCAGCAAAATATTAGTGTGATTCTCAATAAATTGGAAAACTCAGAAAATCAGGACACAGTTACTGGCGCACGATTACTGGTTTCAAAGCAATCAGGCAATAATGTACACATTTAAGGGCAAGTTATGATGCCAATATGGCTCAGGGCACAAAACCTCAGGGTGGGTGTTTTATACATTTAATAGTTAAGCAATTTCCTGTAAAGGAATATGCTCAGCTAATGTACTCTTATTAATTTAGTTTGGAAAAAGCTGCAGCAACACAGAAACTAATTCAATAAAGTAATTTCTAGAATGTGTAACAGGCAACAGGAAACCACCTTATTTAACAATAAATGTGCCTATTGTATCAGTGCAAGAGCAGCGGTGACACAACAGCCACTGTTCCGCAAGCAACGAGGCTCCACTATCAGCCCTGGGACTTCTCCTGTGCCTGGCACCTTCACCCATGCAGAAAAAGTGGGTCTGTGCGGGACCCAAGGGGGAAATGAGGCCCCGGTGACATTCCACAGCTTGTGCCAGAGCCGTAAACGGTAACCATCTACCCCAGAGTGCACGTTAGGACAGTTCTACTTTCACTTCTCAGTGTTTGAAATGGAAAAGGAATGGAGGCTTTCATTAGTGAGATGTGAGCTGTAAAACATTGAGAACTGCAAAGATGCAAGGAAGCAGGACCGTGACTACGTGCATTTATTTTTAGAAAGGCAGATGTGATCCATGCCATGTGGGCTGATCAATTCTTACGGCATGTTTGTGATCTGTGTCGCGTGTTTAATGTCACAGGTGATCAGGGAACCTGGGCCGGCGTCTGCCAACAGAAAAGAGTGGAATCAGTCCAAAGAGATCAGATAAAACCAAAAGTCTGCTGCTGTCAGGAACTTACTTTAGCAATAAGCTGCGGCCGGGGGACTCCCAACCAATCACAGAGCTGATTTCTGGACGTCCGCACTGTGGCGAGGTCACTCTCCCTGAAACATAAAGCCCACGCATCAGCGTCACACCTTAAAACTGTGAGAGGCCCTGCGTCAGCCCAGACCACTCACCAGTCTGTGTCGCTCAGCAGGGTCAGGACCTCTTCCATCACTTCTGGCTCCAGCACATCGTAGGTCAGCAGCGTCTTGTACATCTGGCTGGCTGTGAGCTTCCTGATCTGCAGGGGTACGTGAGCAGTAACTTCCGCTTAGAGTGAGCCCTGGTTTCTCCAAAGCAGCGCGTCAAACCACAACACGTCAACACAAACAGCCGCTTAGCCTCATCTGCTCTATTTCTAATCTAATAACAACTCAGCATATCTATGTTTGCTATTACAGTGATATAAGAGGATGAGTTTTTTCAGCTTTAACTAACTAGATAACACTTAATTTACTCCTGTTTTTTGGGTTTGTACAGATGTTTTGTGAACTTACCACAGGGAAAGAATGACAGAGCAGCATCAGCAGCTGGTTCAGAACTTTCTTCCTCACCTCGCCCTGGAACTGGAGCAGCCCATTGAAGCTGTGGAGCACCCGAACACACCGTCAACATTAGTGTTTTATGTGTGTACAGCGAGCATATCCATCAGCGAGGATAGCAACACTCACAGCGCGACAGAAGCGTGGAGTTTGGAGATGTCCTTGGTCTTCCTGAACTCTTTACAAAGAGTCACCAGGGCCACACAGAATGGATGACTGAGAAAACAAAAAACAGTGTTGAAAAACACTCAACAAAATCAGGCAAATGTTTAATTCAAAGAAGTTTTAACAAGTCTCACTTCTCTTGTGTGGTGAAGATTTCAAAGAAGCCATTAGTAAGTATGAGATCAAGCATCTTGACAAAAGGAATTGACACTCTAGAAAAACAAAACAGCGATTAAGCCACAGTAAAGAGCCTGAAGTAATGTATCAGGCCGTGTGGAGAGAAAAACAAAGAGTGTATGTCGGTGTACCTGTCATTGTGCAGATTGTCTCTTAAGATGCCTAGCAACGTGTCTGCAAACTGCATCAGGGCTGCATCGTCGTTCTGGATCTGCCTCAGGTAGTCAAACAAGGATTGGGAGGAGAAGTGCACCTGCACGGAAGCAGAAGACATGTCATTTGTGCTTTTCTGTGTATATTATCCATTCCTTCCATTCAGTAACAGGGTCCACACCACACAGGTTGCCTGGAGAAATTGTTTACCCTAAGCCTGATTTGGGTTTTTTTTTTTGCTAGTCTAATGGTTTCTTTCCCTGAGGCTGGCCTTCAAGACAGCTGGAAGGTCCTGTTTCTTTCTGGCCTGTGGTGTGAGAATGGCAATCTTGGCCCTTGTGTAACTCCAGCTTACTTTCCAGCATACAACGTGTAAAAACATATCATTTCTTCCAGTCTCTAAAGATGCATCTGTTCTAAAGAAAAGCTTGAGCAGGAGGCAGAGTAAGACGAGAACCAGATAGCCTCAAAGGGAATATGTTTACGGCCCCTGGTGTCAGGAGAGTTCAGCTTCACCGACCTCACTGATGCTATTCTAGGCTTGAACCTTATTTTTCATTATATCCACAAACACTAAAATTTAAAAATAACCAAATCTTTGTGAGCAACATATTTTTCAAATGACATGTTTTTCTTAGATGAGGTCATACTGTAGGAGGAGTGGGAACTCTTGATTCAACGGTAATTGCAAAAGGTCAGTTACAGAGCAGGACTGATGTGTATTTAAGATGTTAATTAATAACTGATGCCAAATTCTGATGCTTTAGGACCTTAAAGGTGCTGCCAGAACTTCTTCTGGATCATTATCAAAGTCTAGCTGACAAATTTAGCTGCATTGCTCCCCCTGTTGGCTGTACCTTCAATTGTCACCTGTACTAAATTAATATTGTAGGTGAAAAGTTTAATTTTATGGAAAAGGATGGGTGATAAACTGGTTTAGTAATTTGTTTCATGAGTTTAATAAAAATTTGATAACTATTTTCAAACATAAACAAATCTGATTATTTGGTTTCATTTTGTCTCCTTGTCTTATCTGACAAAGTTGCGGTGCCGCTGTTGACCTACTGTGGACTCGGTGATCCCTCCCACAGACACACAGAGGCCCAGAAGGGTGTGGTACTGATAGTCAGGCAGACCCAGTAGTTTGGCAATGTACTGGAATGCTTGGGACGGAGCCAGCCAGTTCAGACTGGTTAAAGTCTCGCTGAAAGACACGCCACATGCAGTCACAAATCGATCAGTATTACACTTTGTACAAACCGCTGAGCCCCACGGTATTAATAAAATTGTTGCTAGTAAAAATCTGCTTCAGGACCATGATGAAGGGGATGACTCACACAGGAAATATGCGCAACAGCTCCTCTCTGTGGGGGATGTGTGGAACTGCAGGCTGTGCGCTGTGGAGGAGGCGAAGGAAGACGTTCCCTGCATGAGCTCTGTACCGGTCAATTTTCTCTGCCGCCTGCTGGGCCAGACAACACATTGTACGGTGCACCCTGCATTAGAACAGAGAGGTTGTTAAATGTGCAATATGGGCTTTTACAGGGAAACGATTATTATTACACTAACAGTGTACTATTAAAGGGTGGGCACTTTTTGTCACATATTGTCTGATTAGGGGCTTTGTTTTTTGTGTGCCTTTGTTAATTACAAAAAACCTACGCTACGCAAGCGATTTTCAGAAGGTGAGAAAACTGTGAGATGTGGACACTGCGTGATGGATTTCATATTCACAGATTTGGTGAGAGCATTTCTGGAGCGCTGCTGGCTACCAGCACTGTCACTTCCATCAGGCTTGTCATTGCTGCCTCCCTCACCCTAAGACACAAACAGAAATGTTCCAGTAACAGAAGCCTAAGAAGTCCAAACCAAACATTGACGTAGGTTATAAAAGCACTTGATTCTGAGATATATATATATATATATAACAGCCTTTAATAAGCACAAAACCTTAAAACTTCATGAAGTTTAGGGATAATTCAGCTTCATTTTGTCTGGCTATCAAAATAGTTTCATGGCTGCAGGGCACAATTTGGTTAAGTGAAAAGTTTCTAATGTTACACCTTGAAACCTGGCAACCATCTGAACCCTGTAACAGCACAGACAAACTCAAAAACAAGCCTCATAATCCCTGAAAGACAAATAAAACTGTCATAAGAGTACAACGAGTAGAAAAAAAACAACAATTCAATAGAAAGAATGAAGACAGAAAGATTTATGGACAGAAGCAGCCCATCCCATAAAGAGAAGCGACAGGCCAGGTGACATTCTTGATAGTACACATGACCTGGAGCTACGAGTGAGTCAGGCATCTGAGTCATGACTGTCCCTGGATGAAGAGACAAAAGAAAACAGCGCAGGCCTGGGGTGCCACAGAAGTCCTTATTCCCCAAGGCAAACTAAAAGAAAAAATGTGCATGTGTGGTGCACGTAGATTTGGCAGGAAATTAACTGACCAGGCTCCGACGTCGCCTCTGCTGTCTACCATGTAGTCGTTCATGCTGTTGTGCAGAAAGCCAAACACCTCCGCTACATTCTCTTGGCACAGGACAGAGTCCGGGGATCCATGGACACACACACCTACTTTTACGCACACTCTGATGGAGGAGGATGAGACAGAAGTTCATTAAATTAACCAAAGCAGCTACAACCTGTAAGTAAACTATGGATGCTAATCCCAAAGAGATAAAATGATAATAAATACAGACACTCACTGAGCAACAGCTTTGACAGCGTCTCTCCTCGCCTCTGTAAAGGTGCCATCCTTCTCTCTGATGATGCTTATCTGCTGCAGAGCTTCCAGGATCTATCGCAGGAAAACATGCATTACTCCTGATTAAAACACACAAAATGAGTCCAAATGAAACCACAATTATAAATGAATGAATCCTTTAACCATACCTGTTTCATTTTTCCACTGATCAAAAATCTAGGCAGACACCCCAGGGCGAGGGCTGAGCCACAACAGGTTGCCATCTGGTGACTCTTCAGCTCGTCAATGTAGTGAGACACCAAGACGTCTGTGTGTGTGTGTGTGTGTGTGTGTGTGTGTGTGTGTGTGTGTGTGTGTGTGTGTGTGTGTGTGTGTGTGTGTGTGTGTGTGTGTGTGTGTGTGTGTGTGGATAAAGACACACACATTTCATTCCAGGTGCAAAGTGAAACTCGTCAAACGAGGGTATAAAGTTCCACTCACCCTGCATTTGTATGTCGGCTTGGCCTGGTTCAGCCTGGTAGAACTCTTCACACAAGGCAGATAAAGCTGACACGACTGCAGCCTGCAGCATGGAGGAAAAGACAGAAGCAAAATTAGCCTGAATTAGTGGAACCAGGAAGACATGCAGACCAGCTATGAAATCCAGCCATCAATATCAAAACAGTGAAGGTTTATGATAAGATGAGCTTACTAGAATGTTGTCCTTCACACCACTATAAATAAGATGAAGAGATTTGATGGTGTCATCTATGAGCCACTGCCAGCCAGCTGTAAACAAAAACAATGACATCAGATCATTTGAAAAGACAGAGCATGGCAGAAACATCATTAATAACACTTTGAATTTACCTACCGACAACAGGGTCCTTCTTAAAGGGCATTTTGGACAAGGACAGCTTTTCTATCAGAGTGCAAACTGTAAGCACAATCAAAGAGGAAATCAGAAATGACCTTTGGCCTCAAGTCAGCAAAACTCCTTGTTTTAATAAAATAACCTACCAGCTGGTCTCATCAGTTCTCCCCCAAAGCCTCTACAAAAAGAAATACACGCAAGAAAATTAAAAAGGTGACAGCACTAATGGTTAACAATATTAGTATCTTTAGTCAGGTTTATTTATGATTCTGCCATATTGCTGGAGAGAATAGATCATAACTTCCCACCTGTAATACTTCCTGTCATGCAGCTGAAAATAAGGAAGAAATGACTCTCAGCTAGAGTGTTTGAGTGTTTTAAAGTGCGCTAGCTCAGTGAGTTGAACTTACTGTCTGATGAATGTTTTTTAAACCATCCACACATTCTGAAGAGATCACATCCAGCACGGACCTACGGGACAAACAAGAGTTAATGATGTTGGTCTGATTTTTCTCACTTCCTCACTGATCCACAAATTGTCTACCTGTCGGACTGAAGGCCCACTTTGTAAAGAGCGTGTGTGATCTCCGCGCAGGCCAGAATGGCCCCATGGCGGCTGTGGAGGTCAGTACCCACCGTCATGGGCAGCAGCTTTGGTAGGACTGGACCAAATAAGGAAGAAAGGGCACGCAACACACATCACACACTCCACTGTCTGGGGAACAGGTAGAGTGACATTGCTTACCTGTTTCTGCCATATAATCAGGAGCTTGAGGGGTCAGGTTGTGGAGCGCTTTACTGGAGAGCTCGCGGATCGTGCTGGAAGAAAAGGGTCACAAACTCTCGTTCACACTTTTACCTGAGGGACATTCAGAAGGATAGAAGCATACAAGAACATACCCATCCCAGTGGTTGATCTTCATGGCTATCAGATGATCTATGATTGCCTTGGTGTACTCTGGGAAACCAGCTATGTAAACACTGACAACAGAAAAAAGTTTCCTTTAGATAAAAACCAAGAATTTATCCTGGATTCATTCCATCTCTACTGTTTAAAAAAAAGAAGAAAATCATCAATTTAATTTGTTTCTAAATTTGTCTTTGCTATCATTCATATCCTGCGGCTTGTTTCTTCCTTTATTTTCACAGAGTGCATGTTTGCTCTTGTGGCATTGAGGTTTATCTCAGTGGTTTTTTTTTTCACGCAGTTGTGCTTTTAATGGTCAAAACTTATTAATATAATTCACACATTTATTAACTATAAATTGCACCATCTTGAGAATTTCAAGACAGAATTCCTTGGGGGCATCAACACACTACCAAGAGTCAATGGAGTATTTGCATACTATTCCATCCTCCGAGTAGGCTTGATGGAAGCTAACTCAGTTGCTTTTAATAATGCTCCCATGTGTTCTTCATTTTCTTACCTGATGTTCAGGTAGCAGTTGTTCAGGTTCCCAACAGCAAAGTAGTCTGCAGCAGTTAAGATGTCAATACCGTGAGGAAAAGTTCCCTTTTGAGACACAATCACAACAACATCTTTAGGACAAAAAATGAGATGTAGCCTAAGTTTGTGTATTCTGTCAGATTCTGAGACAAACTTGTTTAGGAACTGGTAGCAAGTCAGTCGCTATGCCCTGTAGTCATCCTTGTACTAACGAGGCATGTTTGTGCAAGACCTGGGTATTTGGCAGCGAATAATCCAAATCATAGTGACTCTCTCATAACACAGCAGTTCTCCATCTTGTGATTACAAACCTGTCTGCCAACATTCTCCTGGAAAGCAGCCTGGGACAAAAATGAAATGTATGAATTAATGCCTGTCATTTAACAGCGCGGCAGCTCTATAAAGCAATGGTAGGAACTGGACGAACTCACAGAGGCGGCTCGGCGGCAGTTTATGTTGCGGTCAAACACAGTGGTAATGAGCAGAGCGCTGCGAAGACAAGGAAAAGGGGGCGAGGTGAATAAAGCCTAGAAAGAGAGCGAGAATAAGAGTGTGAGAGCCAATGTGTGTTTGTTCTGTGATGGACAGGCTGTAGTTCTGCCTCTCACCCAGCGACTGCTGGCAAAGACTCCAGCACCCCCGTGTACATTACAATCACACTGTAAACCTCCTGCTGTTGGCCTTGTTTGTCCCCTTGTCTCCCTGTAGGATCTACTGTAAAACTCCCAATCAGACTCTAGATAATGCTTTAGCAATTACGCTTTTGATGCTTTAAAAAAATATGCTTGCGCCTGCTAGAATAAATTCACCACAGACATTTAACTGCATGTACATGTGTGTGTGTGTACCCGTTAGTCACAAAGTTATTGTCAAGATGTGATAAAGAGAGCAGGAACTGGCTTGTCCTGAGCTGTGTGGCCAAACTGCCACCGAAACCCACAGCAACAGGCGAAACCTGGCAATCCTGTAGGCTAGGGAAAGTGGGTGTTGCTGTGAATGCTGACGATAACGGTGGTTGTGGGGATTCAAACTGACACTGCAGAGCTGGTCTGCACAGTCACCCTCCGCAGGTTCGTACTTGCACGCAGAAACAAAGGCATCAAAGGAGGAAAAAAAGTGTTACTACTGACACAGGCTGAATGAAAATGCATCCCTTCTGCTAAGTAGATCCTATACTGTTAAAACAATGTTAACCAGTGCTCACATTTAACAAAGATTACTGAGTGGTTTTACTCAGCTTATACACAAAGTTTCTTTAATATGAGTACAAAGAGAACTGTCATATTCATTGCATTAATGTTTGATGTGAATATATAAATGCCATAAGATCCATATTTTTAGGCATTCTCACTTTTCAACACATGACTTTGCCTCTGGATTCCAACATGTCCTAGTTAAGCTAAAACATTTTTAAAACAATGATTCCAGGCACAGAAAGGAAGGGATACCTGGCAATCTGATTGACAAAAGGCTCCAGTTCTTTGGGTTCATACGCCCTGGCGAAAGACCAGCACACGTAGCAGGCAGCGTCGCGCACATTGGCACCGATGCTGCATGCTCCCCTCTTCTCCTCGTATTTCAGAGATTTGACAATAAGCGGTACAACTGCGAACACACAACAGAAACTGATGAGTGGTTTCCTCAAAAACAGTCACAAATGTGCACTTCAGTGTCTGGAGCGTGGGGCAACATCTACTCAATGCAGCTGCAAAAACAATGTGGTCATATGCTGTCGACTACAAAAAAGAGCTGAGTGGGAAACAACTGCAGAAATTTATATTATTTATTTATATATTTAGATTATTATTATTTCTATTACCAAAAGCTTTGAATTTAAATGTTGTAATTGCATGCAATGTTGCATTTATGCAAATATCAACTTGATTTCATCAGTTTCTTACTGTACCTCAATTGAAAGCTGTTACAAAGAAAGGTTTCACAAAAGTGCAACCACCTGTGGGCTCCTTTCCATAAACCAAGAAAAATGGAGCAGGGCCATGGAGGTAGGGTCAGAGCCCCCACCCTGGATCGTCATGTAAATCATGGCTTCAGGCTTGCCTTATATCAGGTACATTGATGCCGCCTGAGGGCTCTGCTGTTACAGCTCAGGCTCCACCCACTAAACAACACCCCTGGGAATTAAGAACTAACCACACAACTAACATTTCCAAGAAGAACTCAAACATTCACCATCACACACCTCGCGCATTGAGCTGGTAGTGTTGGATGAGGACCGGAGTTCTGATCTCTGCACGGCAGTCAAGAGGAGACGGCACTGACACAGCAGCAGGTAGATTTATGTTTTAATATTCTATCTTATTCAGGAACAAAGATGTGTCATAAATACTCAGATCACATCCTGGATTGTAGTGTTAATTAGTTGGTTTAGCAGGTGTATGCTACAAATGCACCTGTTACAGAAGGAATATGATTAGCAAATACGATAATAATAAGAAAAACTAGCAAATACTAATAAAAACTAGTGATCCTCGCAAAAGTAAAGCAGTTAAAATATGCTGACCTTACCATAAATTAAACAAAAACAATGTAAATATTCACCTCCTATGTTTATACTCTACCTGGATATGTTTTATAAGAAAAATAGGTACGGTGACAATAATAGGTTGAAAAGGGATTTTCAAAATGATTTTGGTATTCAGGGAGTGGTTTTGCATGCTACTACAGTTGGACAGAAACTTGAGTGACAACTTCTTGCGACAGCGCATGACAAGCAGGTTCCTCCACGCAGCGCTCTACAGCGTCGCTTAACTTGCCATTTTAGTGGCAACATGTTTTAGTTTCACTTCAAACATGTTGCAAACACACTGCAGGATTCACACGGCAGACAATTCCACGCTGCTCTGAAAATGATTAAAGAATTACATCTCATGCCCCAAGAGCTGATGAGCTCATCCAACGATGGCGTCTGCATCCCGCAGTTTAGTCATGGGAAGCAGGTGGCTGGTGGTTCCCACACCGGTAACGCTGAGTTTAGTTAGGGAAAGCAGGTCCCTACTTGCCCTCCAGATCCATGTTTGTGAGTTTGCCCAACACCTGTCTACCTTGTGCCCTGGCAGTTGTCAGACTGGGGTGATAGTAGAGTCAATTAAAAAGTGATTAAATTGAAGATATTTATATCTGACTTGTTATTCGAACAAAACCACGCAATGACTCAAGTGCAGCTATTCAAAAGCGTGGGTATATTTTTGCATAGAAGAATGCTTTTTGAAGTTATTTCCTTGTTGTGTGGGACGTGACAGCTTTAAAAATACACTGGCCTGAGGGTGCGGTGTTTGGAGACGCTAGAGATTTTTCTGCTGCTGTTAGAAAAGCAACACAAAGCAAAAACAAATTCTGATGAAACTGCAAACCAGTCAAACCACTCAATTAGCCTCATTATGTGGAACTCAAATCTGTAAAGATGCAGAAAGCAAACTACAACAAACACAGTGTATCCAAGTTCTTGTGTCATATATGATGACTCAGAGAATCTTGACTGCGAACCACTCCGCAACTACTATGTGCTGTACTTTTCTTCTAGAAAATATTGATTCAGATGAAGATGGACGCTGCACAACGCAAGCCAAAAAGGCCCCACTACATTCCTCGGCCGCCAGGCAAACCATTCAAGTACCAGTGTTTCCAGTGTCCTTTCACCTGCAATGAGAAATCGCACCTCTTCAACCACATGAAATACAACTTGTGTAAGAATTCCATCTCCTTGGTGTCTCAGAAACATGGACAAGCAAACCGACAGGCCAAGGCTGAAATTAAAAAAGTGCCTGTCAAACCCAAAGACTGTCCAAATCCACCCGCAAATGTCCAGGACAATGTCGATAAGAAAGGTCTATCTGGAGACAGCAAAGCTAACAAAACAATAGATGTTAGGTGTGACAGCACAGTCAATAAAGACAGTCAAAGTGAGACAAATCCAAATACACCAACAGAGTGTGACAACAGGGAAGGCAGTGAAGCCATTTACCTGCCTCGCCCATCTGCTTTCTCTCTCGTCACACCCAAAAATGACGGAGCAGAAGGATTTAAATCGCGTGAACAGCAATCGGAAGACTCACAAGCTCCAGCTCCTACAAACCACCCAGGCTTCTCTTGGGGGCCACCTCCTCCATCTTTAAAAATTTTCTCCCCTCCCACCATTTCTGAATACCCTCCCTATCTCCTTCCAGACCCGGCACTCTACCCACCATACTACCTCACGGGAAACTACTACACTAATGAGCCAAACTCTTCTTTCCAGCCAGAGTTTGTGGATCCACAGAGGCATGCCCCACAACAAACCAGTCCTCCACCTCAGACGTCCCTCTTCCCAACGTATCCATACAGATACTTCCCTCTGCAGCCAGGCCCTCCTCTGCATTACACCCTGTGCAGACCGTACGAACTCCCAATGCCTGTAACAGGACCCAGATATCTTCCTTTTGATTTGTATGACCCCATCGTTGGGCCAAAGAATTACGAAGGCCTGTACATGCATTCACATCCCACTCATGACAATCATAATGCATCTACACAAGAGAACAGCAACCAAAGCACAGACAAGGGGACCAGGTTAAGCCCTAGAGAGGGATGTTCTGC
This sequence comes from Arothron firmamentum, assembly GCA_016586285.1. Taxonomy (NCBI): domain Eukaryota; kingdom Metazoa; phylum Chordata; class Actinopteri; order Tetraodontiformes; family Tetraodontidae; genus Arothron; species Arothron firmamentum. Next base: position 42,816 of record BJFM01001804.1, read on the forward strand.
CCTGGGTTCTCCTGACAGACCCAGTCAGGCGCACCTTGTCCAGAAAGACACAGAAGCTTCAGTTAACGCTGAAGTGAGTAAGGGTCAGACAACCACACAGGATCAACTGACAGAAGAGAAACAAAGTGAATTCAGAAAAACTGAGCCTGCAGAAAGCCTGCTTCAGTTGAGAAATCAGCATGTGGATGGAAGGTAAGGAAGATTTTTCTGTGCAAAGCAGCATGTTTGCATGTTGTTTGCTATATTGTATGTAATTCATTCTTCTGCCTCATCTTTTAGACTAGCCGAGAAGAACAGAAATTCTCCAGTTCCTATTTCTGACACAAAAATGGAACAAGACAGCTGCAACAGCAGGGAAGATTTGGTCCCACTTAATCTCTCAAAACGGAACCAGTCTGATAGCAAGCCTGACTATTCAGATGGAGAAGATTTAAAAAGGGAAGAGCTGCCCCTTAACCTCTGCCTGCGACCTTCATGCCCGAGCTCAGCCCTGAACACTGCAAAGGAACTGCAGGAGAGGCCTGATGTGGAGCTGGATGATCCACTTGACCAGAGGCAGACGGCAGCATTGGCCCTCTGTCAGCTGTCCATTGCAAGCTCTGTTGCTTCTTCATGTGGAGCAGACCAACCCACAGAAGACTGTACAGACTTGGAGGCAAGAACTTCTGGCTCAAAGACAAAAGACACAACTAAAGCTAAAACAACAAGCCTCAAAAGAGCAAACAGTGACCAGACTAAAAACCAAGGGACTAAAACCAACAAGAGAGCTGAAACACCAGTGTGGCGTCAGAGGAGGCGGCCTCGCTGCTGCTAAAGGCTAAACCATGTGCTTAACGAAGACAGATCATCTAACACTCACCTCTACAAGCCTCACCATAAAAAGATCAAGTAATTTCTATCAAGCACTGAGTGGGTGAATATTTGTAGCTGCAATAGTTTTCACATGATTATCAGCACTGCCAACAGGTTAGCTACAAAAAGAAGAAACATTTATTTAAATACACACTGGTGTATATAAATTATGTGTGTGTTGTATCTTGTTCTCATTGGCTCTGGTGATTGCAAAAGACAGCTAATATTTAAATATGTTTCAAGTTTTATAAAAATGTACTACTACATGCAGATTCACTCAATAAATGAATATGAGACAATCAAAGTCATTTGTGCAAAACAGTACATCATGACAAGTCTGTCACGACAATATCTGCAAAGTAAATCTTAGAGCACATACCATCAGGCAGCCTGGAAGGCAGCAGCAGGCCCCTGCGGCCAAGCTCTGCCAAGGCAAGGCAGCCTCCATGCCAGGCGTTGTCGGTTTCATGAAAGCTTGAAAAACAACACAGCGAAATTCGATAAAGCCATAAATCTGAACAAACGCACACACATTTGCCACACACACGCAGAGTGATACCTGAAGCAATCCAGCACTGATCCAACCACATCATCGGCCAGTTCTTTAGGAAGCCTCCCCGTCACTCTCCCGATGCTGGACACAAAACAGATCAAGGAAAATATAAATAACAGTAGTACTTTTTTCAGTCAGCAGTTTTTACTTTCCAGGGGATTTATGAACATATCATTACCCTTTGGCTGCAGACCAGCGGACAATCGTTTCTTTATCCTTTAATCCAACCAGCAGATGCTCTGCAAAAAATAAAGTTAACTTTCGCAGCTGAACCGCTAAAAGATTTTTTTTAAATGCAAAAGGAACCAAAGCTCACCAATTACACTCTCCAACTCCTCTGGAATGTCATAGTCATCCTCCTGTTCCTGTGTCTCCACTTTAGGACTTACAGCCAGAGTGTTAGACTGAGATGTGGAAAGGTTTGCTGCTAATGAGCGGCTGCCTCTTTGGTACCTGAACACCAAAAAGAATTGTAAAAACCTTTATTGCTCGTCTATGAATCCTGGAAGAAAGACACCAGCACAGGAAATCAGGGAGCAACAAGAGCAAAGCCCCTCATCAGCCATTGCGACATTGTTAACTGATGTAGTATTCCATCATTTCATATCACTCTGATAACTACTGACTTTCCTCAAAAGCTGGCGCGTGTATTTGTTCTGAGAAAGGAGGTGTTAATGTGTGCGAGCCAGAGGAAAGGAAAACAGTCGAGAAAAATACAGAACTGTTACTTGTGGGTACGCATAAGAATAATTGCTGTCTGTTAGGATAAAAACCAACAGAATTCTGCCCTTTAATTAGGTTACCTCCAAGGAGCCAACCGTGGCTTGAGGAAGGCGAGCCCGAGCCTCTGGATGAGTTTAACACCGAGCTTCCTCAGTGTAGATTGGCTGCTCTCTGAGAGTTGTTTCTGCTCCAAACTCCGCAGCACTGTAGCAGCTAGATAGCAAGAATATGATGTTAATCACGAGGCATTACAGAAATGACTGCTACAGGGGCACTTCTGCACTTCAGTTTCAGTATTAAAGAGATCCACAGGCCTCTTTCTAGTCTTTATAAGTTGTAGACACCTGAAAGGAGAGCTGTTTTGCATTTATTACTAAATAAATTGAATGCATCTGAAATGTATCCATTATGCATAACATTTTTTTGAGCCAAATATCCTGTTCTGCAACACCTTGTCACATCATATCTATTTGCAGAATTTTTTTAAGAACATGCCTCACAGTATGTCGTGAACAATGAAGACTGTATCCAAATGAATAGCAGGATCTAAACTTTCCCAGCAAAACACTTGACACACAACCATGAGCAACCTGTCTGTACTTGCCAATAAATTTTGACAAAAACATTTTCAGACAGGTGCACAGAGATTGTAATATACAGACTCACTCACCTTTTTCAGCGATTACGGCTACTACAATGGCATTAGGAATGGTTGAGATGTATTTCATTGCATTTCTGAAATGTTTTGTGGCTTCATATTTTGTTTTTGCCAATTATTTGTTTGATCAGATAAGATTCTTAACAGCTATTACTCAGTACATTATTAGCAGCACATTGGGCTCCAAATTAAGGAAAAGAAATCCAAATATGTTGTCTTTTAAAAGTAAAATCCCTGGTGCACCTCTGGTTTAGCACATTCCAAATCCTTCCTTTCTCATATGCAAAAACAAGACAGCCCTAACTGAGTTCTAATTAATTCTTATTCAGCCAAGGTGGTCTTGAAATGTACCGAACAACAACCATGACATGACACACTTGGAGACAATTACCATGCTGGAGAAGGTCCTCACGTTTGCCGTGTTTGAAAAGCCTAGCCTGGGAAATGTAAGGAAAATAACTGTAAATTAGGAAATAGTAGCCATTTTTCTCCATCAAATCTCAACTCCCTGTGGCAATTTAGCCCCAATCTAGAAAGATCAAGTAATTGTGGCTTTTGTACGGCTGTAGATTGAACAAATAGAACCTGTTTTGACTGCCCTGAGCATCACATAAGAGGACTCACTTCATACAGAAGTCAAGCGTAAAACACATCCTGTCAGTCTACAAGATACTAATCAAAGAGTGATATATTGGCTTAAAGGCTGAATTACATTATCTTAGCAAAAGGAATTTATTTTCAAATGTTCCTGAACATTACAAAGACTCAATAATTCTTGAAAAATAATTTTCAATAAAGCAATCCCAACAGGTTTATGCATGAAGTACTTAGGCAGAATAATAATCCCAATAATTGAGACACTGTTTAATTTTATGCTGTGTGCAATGATGTATTACCACATCTGGCAGATATTGCCCATAAAACAGGTAGATTTCCCACCTTCCTAAACCATATTCAGTTTGAAAACTAACACTTTTCAATTTCTTGTGCATGTTATGACACAACAGTAAGAACATGCAGATTGCAGAAAAATGTCAGATGGAGTGTCCAAGTGATCAATGTTTTTAGGTGTGTTTACCAGTGACTGCAGGACCCCATCTAACACCATGGTATCCGTTATTGACTTGTCATTGGTCTGTGACAAAGTGGTGAGGCTCCAGTCCAAAAAGTCACCAAGATACTTTTGTTTCACATCAGGACGTGTCATGAACCTGTCAAATCATGTCCAGAAAACAAGAAATCAAAACCCAGTTTCATCATGAGCATCAACAAAGACGATTACAAAATGAAGTCTGCCCTCTAGTGGCTGGAAACCTTAATGCAACAGATAAATATTGTGCGTCTTTTTAAGGGTATTTAACAATTTGACAGGTTGCCAATTGATACAAAGGCTACTACAAAAAATAACTGACCTTTATAGCACTGTTAACATATACAATGATGATCATATTAATTATTCAAGTCCAGCCCTTGTGACAGTTGGTTTGTAAAGGTGGCCACTGCAAATTCAGCATCTTATGTAAGTATCAAGAGGGAATTTATTAACTTACTTTGATATTAGTACAGATGCAGCATTCCTGGGAGTATCAGCAACTAGTAGATAAGACTGGAAAGACAAAAAAAAGACATTCATAATCTAACAATGATTTAAGCCACACCGTCACTTAAGCACAGCTACTGGAGTTACCATTACAGCGAATAAGACAGAGAGCAGATACCAAATCCTAATTCAAAACAGCACAAAACAAACAAACAAAAATAATGTGTCAAATACTTTGCTTACCTTTGCAATAGCCAGAATGCGATCCATTATGGGCTCTCCGCTGTGGTTGCCATCTGATCTAAGATTGCCATCCAGACGGTAAAGATCAAACGGAATCATGCAGGTCATGGTCAGCCACAATAACAATATGTAGCGAGTTTCCCAAGTCTGAAATGTAGCGTGCATGGAATTATTACATTCTGCAGTTACCAAAAATGAAGCTGTTGACTATTGTTAGAAAATATTACATTCAGTCTATTACAACAGTTCAATTTACAATGCACTGATTTACATTGTAATTTATACCAGTGGCTTCTAGAGTTATTCAGTCACGTGAGAACAATTTGTAAAGATGTCCCTCATATGAGCAGCAATGGTGAATTTACAGGAAAGGTCTGCCTTTTCTATGCTTTCTATTCAATAAATCCATTAATAATTTAATGATATACACAGTAAAAAATTAAAAATTAAAAAAAACATTTTGTTTGCCTCTACAACCTTTGTGATGCCATCCTTTAAGTATTAGTTTGTATCATGGTAGCAGGGAAATTTGAAGGTCAAAGCACCACAGTCTCACCTCATTGTCTTTGGAATCTTGTTGGGACAGCAGGTCCAGAACTGGTGGCAGATCTGCGACCTCATGCGGGAGAAGTTGCATGAAGATTTTATAACCTCTAACCTGTTCAACAAACAAACAAACAAATAAATAAATAAATCCGTAAAGAGCCTGGGCATTAACAATAGGAAGTAACTGTAACAATAGCAGTAACTGTTTTGACAAACCCAAGTGAAATTGTTTCTAACTAACCTTAGAGATTATGTACAGAAACTTGAAGCACAGATGAACTAGTGAAGATGGACTCTCACTCTTGATGAACTCAAGGATCATTTTCACCATCCAATCTAAGAAAAATGCAAAAGAATTATTGTATGCATTTTTCTTTGTTTGAATTTAGATGTATTATCTTGACATGTACCTAAATGCGGGTCCAGCAGATGAGGCTGCTCCTGATACAGGTTCATTATCCCTGTTGGAGAGAATAGGCAAAAACAATGAACGCAGATCAAGCATTTGGATTTAAAAGCTGACTCTGAGTGAAATGTCTTACCTCCAAACCTCTCTGTGGTCAGCTCTCTGGTCAGCATCTCCGCGTGGACCTCCAGCAGGCTGGAGATAAGCGTTTTAGTCTCGTCGATGTGACTGAAGCCCCCCAAAACAGAAGCTTTTAGCGCAGCCTCCGAGTCTTCCTGCCCGCCACCCGAACAACCATTCTCTGTCTCCGCCAAAGCCATCCTGTAAAACCTTAAACCGAGTGTGTCTCTGAAGCAGAGGCTAACGTTAACGCTGTTAAAAGTAAATGACGGCCTCGTTAGTCGGCTAATGTTAGCATCTAAGCGCAGTTGCAAACTTGGAAGAAAAGAACCAAACGACTAAGGTTTTAGATAGAACAATTAAGTACTGTAGATATAATTAAACAGATATTAGGAACTAAAATCTATTTTGTAAACACAAAAGTCACTATTGTGGCGATGCTCATACATTGACAGTAACACCCCGCCCCAGTACGGAAAATGAGAAGGCTCAAACGAAGCTAACTGCGCGTTTTTAAAATATACGCTTTTCTATATGCCCTATTCTACTTCTTGCTACTCTCTTGTAATTTTAGCAGTTATCAAGGTGAGAAACGATCTGTAATCCAATATTTAAATGTTAATACTAAGTTAATGGTGAGGAAAACCCTACACACAGCTTAAGAGCAAACCGAAAACAAGACTATCAAAAGAGTTATTTCTAAGACTTTGACCCACGATAGATGTGCAATAAGTGATTGCTAAAATTATATTGGAAGATCGTTTAATTCAAAAGTGATAATCGACACAATGGCTTCATTTCAAATATTTTCTTTATTCGGTGAATAATACTTTTTATGGAATTGAAGTTACCCTAATGATAAAGTTGTGTAAATAAAGCTTTTCTAAAGCGTTAACTGTTGATTTTTTTGTTGCTCATTTGCTATACTACTGTTTCTGTAAAATTGAACTGAGAAACAGTATATCATGTAGGCTACTAAATTATGCATTTTTGTAAATTGTGGATTGAACAAAGCACTCAAAACATCTAATGTATTGCACTTGGTAAACATCTTTAAAACTAAATCATCTTATGTTATTAAGACTTTGAAGCGCTCTACAAATAATATAGAATTTATTTTATTAGATTTTTCATGATCCTTATTGAAGAGCCCCTGTAGCCACCACCAAAGTGGTTCCAGTGATTTAGATAATGGAAGAGTTGATAAAGCTGATTTCTTTTTGCAAAGCCTGGTGCTTGAGGAATCTTCTCATGGTAAGCAGAGTAAAAAGAGTCGTTGAAGCCACCAAACATCCCCGCAATGCTCAGCTCATACTCTGAATGGCCATAAAAGGAGGCTGGGTCAAAGATGACAGGGCCTTCAGCAGACTCGGCCACATTGCCTCCCCATAAGTCCCCATGAAGAAGAGCAGGGACAATTTCCACATCTTTGAAAAACTGTGGGATCTTCCGCTGAAAATAACATGCATAACAGGTCTCATTCTCACATTACTAGTGAGCGACTACACATTTTGCTTTTAGTAGTGCACCTGTAATTCAGCCCAGAGTTCTAAGGCCTCCCTGTCTCCATAAGACTTTTCCACTCTGTTGACTTGGTGTTGCAGCCTCTGCTGAGTGTAAAATGACACCCAGTCAACCTGCCACTCATTATTCTAGGAAAAGAATGAAAAGACATTGTTATAAAAGTAAAATTATCAATTAGATATAGCACAATATCTTGTTTAGTATTATATTAAATAATAGAAAAATCTTACCTGCGGTAAATAGCCACAACATGTTGTTACATTGAAGCCAAATTTTTCAACAGCAGCCATCTCTGAATGTCCAGTTCCTTTTCCTGCATAAACAGAAATGTCAGTATATAACTGATGAGGAAACTCCCACAACTAGAAAACGCTCCTCCTAAGCATACAGGCATGCATGTATTTTAAATTTAGATGATTTTTGATTTACCCACTGTCTGCTGCTCCTTATTTAATTTTTCCAGCTGCCTTTTATTGTGAAGATGCAGATCCGCCAGCTGCTTACCGAGGTCCTTTGAGTACCTTAAAGAGAAAGTCTTTTAAAGAACAATATTTACACATTTTCTGTACATCTCCACTACACATAGTGATGCTGACATAGTATATATGGGATGTCCTACTTGTTAAGACCTTTCATGTCGACATGTTCCATCACAAAAACACATCCACCTGTGTCGAGCTCAATCACCTTCATAGGCTTGGGGACTTTGACAGTTTCAGTCTTTAAAATTGCTTCCAAGCTGGCCATTTCTCCATCAAACATTAATTTGGCCTGGGCAACATTCACAAAATAAGAAGTTAACAGCAATAATAGCAGCAAAATAAGTCATAGCAACTTGCATGCGCAATAAATAAATGCTGGCAAACGTACAATTTAGGGCCTGCTCACAAGTTACCTCGCTCTTGTGATTTATCTTCACAAACACTCTTCCGGAGTCAGTGTCATAACTCTGACCCTCGTTGATGCACCCACCTCCTGAGTGACCAGTTGATTTTAGCATAGAGGTCCCCAACTCCTTCTTTAACTTCGCCTCCATGCTTAGTGGCTAACTGAAGGAAAACAGCTCGATCGCCGCGTTTACCTTTAGCAACGCCTACCAAGTAAGATGCCAAAAACAGTCGACTTGTTTAACTTCCGGATTATTACAACAACCAATCAAAGACGACTCTATAATGATTGATTTCTAACTTGCCCAATTAGAGTGAAATAACAAAGTCACGTGTGTGTCGCCATGGTGCCAAATGACTCCAGATACATGCTAGCATGCTACGACTGTCGTCGCTATGTTCCTGTCGGAAAAAAGAAATGAAGAATAATGACATTTGTCTGCTGCTTGGAGCAACTGCTGTCGGAAAAACATTGCTGATGAAACGTCTACAAAATATCCTTTTTGTCCAGCGTCAGTTTCAAAAATCTCCACGAAGTGTGTAAGGTTTCTAGCAGCTAATTTAGCCTTGAAAAAGCAGTCATTCAGTTTAAACAACAAAATAATTATATCGAATCAATATTTGTTTTTGTAGAACATATCAAAACAGTGCTTGCGATTACGTTCCATTTGCAAATTAGCATTTGAGCAGGATGTGCAATATGCATTACTATCCTACATGAGGCTTTTCATATACTCTTGAGTATATGGAGCTGATGGTTTTTTTTTAACCAATTTTTTGAGTTATGGAACGGCGTTGGCTCTTGGCACTAAGGTTAATTTTGTTTAATAATAGCCAATTTTAATATTCTAATAATAGTTCTAATCTCACACAGTTTAAATGTGAAGGGTTGAACACCACATCACTGATTTTTTTTTCCTAGTTTATTTCATGTACAGCTAAATTTGCAGAGGACAGGTGCACTGGGAGAACCTCCTTCCACTCTTCCGACAGTGAGTAACTATGAAAGACATTTTTAATCTTTGTCTAGCCGCCTTCCTAAAGCTTTAATTTTTCAAACTTTCACAGGTCGGAACCAACTTGACAGACCTGACACTGAAGAAGAAGAAGGTGACAGTAAGAGAGCTGGGTGGCTGCATGGGACCTATATGGCCGAGTTACTTTGAAGATTGCTCTTCTGTCATTGTAAGTTTGCCTGTAATCTCTTGCATGTAATGATTATTTTTAAAATACATTAGTCCATGAAGTTTCTATGACTCTTTTTGTGCATATTGTCACAGTTCATGGTGGATTCAGTCAACATTGCTCAGGTGTCTTCGTCCTGTATCCAGCTACTAACTGTGCTCTCGGCAGAGCCACTGCACGCTGTCTCTGTGCTTATTCTGTTCAACAAGCGGTAAGGTTATCATTTTACACCCATATTTCCATATCGGCAAGCCTGTGTTTGGACCTTCGAAACAAAATGCCAACATTTTAAAAATTATTCACTGCAAGAATTTAATATTACTATGTATTTGAAAGTCTATGTTTTTCCTTTTTTCAGAGATATGCCTTGCACAATGAGTCTCGTAGAAATGAAGTCACTTTTCAGAATGGATGAAATCATTGCCTCTGCACCTCAGCCAATTACAGTACTGGAAGTCAGTGCCCACTCAGGACAGGGACTTCTGGAGGTACTGAACTGGCTGGAGTCCATTGCAATCAAGTGAACTACTTCACATCTGATCTTCATGTGCCTTATGGGACTTCAAACCATGTCAAGTGACATCAGCATCTTTGGTGTGAAAGGTTGTTCACACACCCTGTTGAAGTTGTGCTCAGTGTTGAAGTCACTGGATGATGTGAAGAGGTATTAACAAGAAAAAACATTAATGCTGTGTGTGGCACACAGTCAAGACGGGATGATGGAATCATCAAATCAATGATAGGCCATTTAAAATGAGTTGAATCAGCACCACTATGAGTCTTGCTACTTCTGTGCTACTGTAATAGTAAAATGCAGAAATTCCCAGCTGTATGATCACGGGATCGTTGTCTGTGCAACTTGAACAACGTATAACTAAGGACTGCTGTTACATTAAAGGGTTGATAAACAGGAAGTTATTACTACTAAGTGCACAACACATATGGTAAAGTATACTGAATAAAATAAAAAATATAAATATCTGATTAAATAGTTTCATCATTGAGATAAAAAATCAAAAAAAAGGATGAATCATTGTAATTCCAACCTTGTATTTGATTAAAGACAGTTCAACAGCAATAACTAATTTATACTTTTTTTGTGATATTTGTTTGCATAAATCCATCTTTTACATTCATCTCAAGCTATTTGTTTGCCTGTTTAACCCCAGTAATCCATTACTGTACACTAAAACATGGATGCAATGATGCTTGTTATCAAAACACTTGCCTGTTTATGGACCTCAGTCCAAACACTCAGTCAATCCAAAAAATGTATTTTATGCCATTCTCACAAAAAAATGAGACAGCTGGAGTCCCGACTAATTAAGCAATGCGTTTACCTCATTTTAATGTTAATATGATGAAGTGAGAAAAATTTTATCAAAGTTTGCTGATTTCTTATGCAATCATCTAGTTTTTTATACTCTTAGGCTGCAACTTCCATTATTTATAGTGATGAGTAGACCCAGCTTACATCAGTCTCAGGGTTGCTACATGATACCACAGCATAAAACATCACAAATCGCTTGTTTTATGTCCTTGGGGCTGCAGCTGCATTTGTAATTACGAGTATACTAGAAGAGAATTCCCTACTGACGTCCCCTTTATTTCTAAAATTTCATTCCAGTTTTATTGGTCCTCATAAGAAAGGATTTTGATTGTTCTGTGCACCCTGCAATCCATCATTACTGGCAGAAGAAAAGGGCAACAAAGGCTCCGGGAGGGCCACCGGCAGGTCCAGGGCAGGCTGGGTGGGTTGAGTAAGTGATGAAGGGAGACTGGTCGGCTGGTGGCTCATAGGCAACGGCGAGGAGGCACTGTATGGTAGAGAAGTGCCGTGGGAAGCAGATGAAGCGGAGCTCATTTGATTCAAAGTTAATTTGGGCACTTCTGCTTGGAATGGATTAGTTGCAGAAGGAGCACTTAAGCCTGTAGAAGAAAAAAATAATAATTATTGAGTGTCATTTGACCTCTTGCTTGACACTGAAAATTGAACTGATGTATCTTAGGCCATAATCACCTGATAAAAATGGGTTTGTGGTCTTAGCCGAGGCATTTACTGGAATCAAGCTGTCCAGGTTTACCAACGAAGCTCCTTCAGGACCCAGAAAAGCCTCAGGTGTCCGGCATTTACGTGGGCTGGAGGCAGCCAGTCCTTCTCCAAGGTGTGACAGGTCAAAAGGTTCAGGGCTGCTCTCACCTCGGTCGTTTTCATTCACCGGACCTCCATCCATGGCCTCATCAAACAAATCCCCATCTGACAAAGGTGAAAATTAACCAAGCTTGCTGGAGCCAGGGCCAAAAAAACCAACAGTACAAAAGTGTGTTTACCTGTGGGACTTCCTGTTCGAGGGGAATGTTCTGATGTTAATGAGAACGGGTCTACTGCTGAGGAGGTTTCAAATACATCAAATGCAGGCTAATGTGTAATAAAAAATATCTGCTGAGCTGTATGAGAAAATGTGCGCTCACTCTTTTTGCCAGGAAGGGCCCAATCTTGACCTATGGCACTGAGGTTTGAGACATTTCTATGGGGTCCATCCCAGGAGTCAACTGGGGGCTCCCACGGGGGAGGGGGGCTACTGGAGGCTGTCTGTGTGATCCAGGGTGGATCTGCCCTCCGGGTAGTGCTGCTGTCTTCTTTCGTAATAGAGAGACAAGTTACAGACAATCAGACTTCCACATCTTTAAAATTCAGGTCCACTGTGGAATGGTTTTGGTAATCATTGATATGATCCTCATCCACCAATGTAATAGGTTGTCAATATAAATAAAGGCTGCCTGGTCCACAAAAGGCTCACCCAGGGAGTCCCAGGGGTCTGTGTCTCCAGGGTGTGAGGCGTTCCACGGGCGGTCACTGGGAGGCTCTGAAGGCATGGCAAAAACATCTACCAAGTCCATGAAGGCATTCTGAGCACACAGACAAAATTATGTTATTAAATGTTTAATTTCTGCAAAGAAATGATGCATTATTTTACTTCTAAAACCAAAGCAGTTGGCTTTTTAATGTTGAAATTGGATAAGTCAGAAGAAATATGACGCTGATCTAACCCACGGGGACTTGTATTTCTACATTATTCAAGAATTGTATTACCCATGAGGCCAAAAGTCATTACACCCATTGCATCAACCCACTGGCATATTCCACACCCCAATATTTCATACCCCGCCTTTAGCATCCATTTCACGTTTGCTCTCCTCCAGGACTTTCTGGAGCATCGACTCGTCTCCTTGGCGACTGAGTTCCTCCTGTCAAGCGACACAGACACATGGTGGCCTTCTGGCTGTAAAAGGTTCCGCCAAGCTTCACATATTGTCTCATCATTCTATATTTATGGCTTGAATATCAAACTGAAGCATTCAGACATTTTTTTCCCCCCTATGCGACCCAGAACAAACCAGAAAACTCTACAGTCAAACAAAGAGCAGCTAAATCAGCGCTGATTCAAAGAGTTCCATTGTGCTGTGACAGAGAGAATAACAAAAAGGCAGCGAGACAGGAAGAGAGAAAATACAACAGGCTAGCAGGACAACCTCGAAAATAGAATGCTGTTCTTGCCCCAGTAGGACCATACCTGCTGGTGCTCCTCCTTGCTCAAGCTCAGGGCTAACTGGAACTGGCTTTCTTCATCCTGATCGAGCGCCGCTGGCGTTTGCTGGACTGGCTGTGATTGAGAAGACAGACGATGGTGGTCAACAAAATGGCAACGGTGCTTGGACGTTCTCACAGACTACTCAGTTCTACTGGTTCTCCCAGTAAAGCCAAGCCTTCAGAGGCCCATGGGAGTGTCACAGTACTGGACTAAAAGGAGAGATCTGGATGTTAGTGAAACAAAGGGATGAAGCGACGACTGATTAGTCACTGGCGAGATTGTCCTGTTGTTCAGAGGATAGACAGAAGAATGAGTTAATACTGTGCACGCCAGAAGTTCTGGACAGGGATGTGAGTTTAGTTCCAGAGCGAATATCGAGATGGACAACACGCAAATCTCCTTAAAGTGAGGATGCAGCATATCAATATAATGTTTTGAAATTGGGACAAAACATCATATTTGAAATCTGGATTCTGCAGAGGGATTGTCAGGAGCCCTTACAGGCCAGATCGATTCACCACGGCTCCTGTTCTTCATCGCTATTGACAAATTCTAGTTGCAAATGAGCTCACCAGTAAGAGATAGCAGGTCTTTTATCTGCCTCACTTCTTTTTAATGGGAGGAAGTGGTGATGTCTTGTCCATCTTAATCTATGTCAGTGTAAAAAGCAACAGAAGACAAAGGAAGTATTCCCTGCTGCCTGTACCTTTACCTTCTTGGCCTCCTCCTGACTGATACTCAGAGCAATCTGGAGCTGGGTCTGTTCATCCATTTGCACGGTAGGAGGTGGCTAGGATCAAGCAGGAAGTTCATTTTGTTACTTTATTTTTTTATAACGTGCCATGTATGCAGAAAGCCTCACAGGAGCATGTGGCTTTAAATAACGGTCTGTTGCAAAAGCAAATAATGCTACTGCTGATGAATCAACTCATCTTCATAGCCTACCCTCAAAAACAAATAGAAAAGAGACTGAGGCAAATGTCGTTTCAAGTAACTGTTAAATATATAATATCTTTGATATGAAGGCAGGTCACACAGTTCAATGTGAAGATTAATGGGGATATGTATACTACATTTGTAAAAGAAACTCCTCATATCTTTTTTTCTGGACTGGAATAAGAAAGCAAATGATAAGAAAAAAAGAGAAAAATGGCAAAAAGAGAAAAATGGCACGAGTCACGACTCACATCATCATCAAGATATTTGATGACCGAAAAAATCCGTTGTGCTGCCCTAATTCAGAATGTTTGACTCCACCTTAGCCTATCTCAAAGGAATATAATAATTTGACGTCACTGAGAAAAGGCAGTATCACATATTGACTCTTTTTGATCATAAAATCAGGCAGCTTTAAGCATTTGTTCCATTCCTGAGGCCACAGGCAGCAGTGAGTGCCCTTGCCCTGGAGACAGGGAAGGACTGTGTAATGCTTTGCAGTGGATCAATGTGCACATCCTGTCTGGCCTTTCGCTCTTTCACTCACAGTTTCCTCACTTGTCTGTGAATAAGGCTCCTCTTTGACCCAATTGAACAAAGTGCCATTAATGACCACATCACAGACTGAGACGATATCATCACTTTCAGTTATGGAGCCTGGTAAAGACAGGCAGGGAGCGCATTTCACATCCACACAGATTTCATTGGCTCCGTGTCTGCACATGGGCGGTGAGGAGGAAACAGTTCGGGTCTGTGTGTGTATGTGCCTGTGCGTTAGAGGTACCTTTAGACTTTCTTCCCGGCTCATGGCCAAGGCCAGCTGCAACTGCAACTCTTCTTCTCCGCTGGTTGCGGGGCGAGCTTGCTCCAAGTCTGGATCTAACCGAGGAGAAGAAGATGGAGCTACAAGGGTGGAGGAAGAGAAGTGCCATGGGGATTAGTTGGTTAGTATGGAAACACTGACAGTCGGGGAAGAGATGAATAAAAATAGACTTTGAAAGAAGCACTTTAGAGTGTTTTTTTTGATGACAGAAAAGAGCTTGGCATTTTTGTACGTGGCTGTTGTTTTGGGCCTTGACTGGCATGGCTTGCCATAGTCTGCCTGACTGCTAGCACTAAGAACAATGGTGAGCCTGTGTGCAGAGTTAGGGTGCTAAAGAGGTAGCAGAGGGCCCCTGAATAGTCTGGGTGGGTTCCAGGACTTAGGTTCTGGTTTATAGGAGGGGTTTGGCAGGACACCAGTTTGACTGCCAGGCTGTAATCCGCAGGGCTAAAAGATGGCAGTAGGTCATGTCTCCGAAATTGATCATTTCCAGGGCCTAAGATGGAAAACATCCTGGCAGAAAGTTGCTGCCAACACTC
>BJFM01001804.1:77139-98947 GCA_016586285.1 Arothron firmamentum
AGGAAAGGCAACATTCATCTCTACTGACGCTATAACAGGTTTCTGCTGCAGTGAAATGCATGTTATTCTAAAAATGTCTCAAAGTGAAATGTTTGTCAATCTCAGAAAGCCCTGCAGGTTGAGGTCCGACAGCACCCTCTACTGGTGCAAGGGGAACTGCGGTTGCGACGCCGCCTGAACAAGCCAGTGCGCGCCTGGCCTCACGCAGAAATAAGATCGGGATCTGGAGGACTTTGACCCTTGATCTTCCGAGGATCCAGGGCCAAAAGATCTTCCAGGGATCGAGGCCAAGGGGCTTGGATCATAAAGTAACCTCTATGTAATCTACTACCGTAGACCCTTTGCTGTACTGTACTTCCGGTAACGCTGAAACTCAGCTTTCACAATACTATCTCTGTCCGCTGTCCCTGAAGATCAACCTTAAGGCTTCTGTCCAACTTTAGAGTTGTGAATAAATCCTTAAAAAAACAAAACAAACATTGGGTCGTCTTCTTAATGCGTTCTGACCGATAGTCCAAGCGGATCCTGTCAATCAGACGAACTCTCTTCCCAAACACCTTGATTCTCTAACCGTAATCATAGTCCACATTCTGACGCCTTAGTCAGCAATTATTCCACCGAGACTTAGAACCCTCGAACAGTCAAATTCTGTTTAGAATGTAGTTGCAATGAGCCGCTAGGAGGAGAAAATCCGCCAGGTGTCGCCTGTACAGCGGAAGTGTGAAGTAGGAAACGCCGTACAGCTGTGCTCTGCAGCGAACACACAAGCTAGCAGGCTAACATTAGCGGAAAATACCTCGATTCGTGAGTGACCACACGGGACTCCTCGACAGGCACTTAAGGCATTATACCTACCATGGGAAAAGGTGGCGGAACATTTGACCGGCTTCTCGGTACGTTAATACAGTATTTGTTAAGTTTAATGGGGTATTAGCCAACGCTGAGTCAAGGTACGGTGTCTTCCAGCGTATTGTTTTGATAGACGTTGTGGGGCTGTGGCTCTTGGGCCAGCTAGCTAATTTTATCTTGTTAACAATTTTATTCACTAGATCGTTAACCTGACCATGAACCGGACCAGAGTTGTATGTGGCCTTTTGCTAGGCTTATCGTGTTACAAAAACCAACTTACCCTACATTGTCTCTGTTACACTTGTTATTCGCTATGCTAAGTTGCCACGACGTTCACGTCGGCATTAAATTACCCTAAGGAAGTTACTGAGATTATCAAGCATTATTATGTAGATGTAAAACTATTAAAAGACAATTGTTGTTCAGGAGAATAGATCTGAAATTAAATTGGTGTTTGACTTTCAAAAAGATCACACCAGCTTGATTAGGTGCAATGGCTACAATTAGGCTAGCTAAGCTACGCATCATTAGTGTGTTTACGTATGATACCGAACACAGGCTTGATTATATAGATGATACCTATGTTGTATGTTATGTAGTTTAATATGCGTCACACCGAAGTACTGTACTCAATTCTATCAGAATACAGCAATAAATACTGTGTTACGCAGCTTATCACAAAAAAGCAGCTCTGAGAATTCTGGACATTAAACACAAACATGATAATGATATGATGAAATGTTGAATCATATGTGCAGATAAAGCCACCAGCCAGCTGCTGCTTGAAACCGACTGGGAGTCCATTCTCCAAATCTGTGATCTAATTCGCCAAGGAGATGCTCAGTGAGTAATTCATTTGTCTTTAGTATAATTTAGTATTTAAACCACATTATTCAATACCTATTTAAAAATTATTATTCAGGTGTTTTCAGTAAGTACTTTGACTTTTGTTTCCTCATATAAACAATATATATACCGGTGTGTGTGTATATATATATATATTTATATTTGTTGTCACAGAGCCAAGTATGCGATTGGGGCCATTAAGAAAAAGCTGAATGACAAAAATCCCCATGTTGCTCTCTATGCACTTGAGGTAAGGCGCGTGCAGGCAAATCAACAAAACAGTCAATTAATACTGTGTATATTTTTACTGAAATGTCCACTGAATTATTATGCGACATAATTCCTTAGGTCCTGGAGTCAGTGGTGAAAAACTGTGGCCAAACAGTCCACGATGAGGTGGCCAGTAAACAAACTATGGAGGAACTGAAGGATTTACTTAAGGTGGACTTTTGTTGAATATGTCTAACCCCCAAAATCTGCTCTTTTGGAATTCCCACCACACTGCAATCTGTCTTGGTTTTCTGTTCTGGTTACATGATATGTTGCATGAAGGATATGTTGATTTATACCCCGAAGAACGAGTAAATCTAAACATTGAAGAGGCTTTGATTTTATAGCAACATACAATGTAATAACTATGTTACAGGATATTACAAGTGTCATCTGTATCACTTGTATTTATTAACCTCAACCACAGTCAGCAACTATATAAAGAAACACAACTGCCCAACACTACTGGTAACAATTAAGACTAAGGTTCAGGATCAGAGTGTTCTGAATTAACACAGCTGTCACGTTGACATGGTGAAAGACAATTGAACTGTACATTATTGATGTGTTCTGACTGACATCTTCTGAATCCATTTAATCTGACAAATCAGTGTATCCTATTCCATGTCCTACATCTATGACACAGTAAATGTAAGAAGCTGGAATCTATGTTGAAATGGTTTTTCACCTCCCATCAGTGGTTCCTTTTCATATTAGTCTGTGAGAGCCACCGATTCACACAAAAAAAACGTGTGTAAACATTCTAAGATTTGGTCAGTGTTTTTACTCAGCAACAGATATTAAGATTTATTCGACTTATTGTATTTTGCCTGGAATACTCATCACATTTAAAACTTTAACCCTCCTCTGTCAGGCAGCTGTGACAGCTCAGCATGGCCTAAATACTGTAGTTTATTTTTTGGGGGGGTCACGTGACAAAAAAGTTGGCCCTTGCTTGTTCTTCTATTTACTGGTGATGTCATAGCCTTGTGACAAAAGAGTTTTGTTTTCTCATCTTTTCTGTTACTTTCAGAAACAGACGGAACCAAATGTCAGGAATAAGATCCTGTATCTGATTCAGGCCTGGGCACATGCATTCCGAAACGAGCCCAAATATAAAGTGGTCCAGGACACGTATCAGATCATGAAAGTGGAAGGTAGGTATAAAAAAGCTTTCCTTGACTGTCTTTTAAATGGAGGCACTGTGAAAGGATAACTACCATAATAAAGGTTTGTTTTCTTCTCTCAGGTCATTCTTTTCCAGAGTTTAAGGAGAGTGATGCCATGTTTGCGGCCGAGAAAGTGAGTTTAAATGTTTGTCTTGTCCCGCTGAGGCACTAAATGTCAATATTTGCACCTGAGTCATGCCAAACATCAAAATTGCTGGAACTTTGTTGTGTTTATAATATCATGGGGTTTTCTTTATCCAGGCCCCAGACTGGGTTGATGCAGAGGAGTGCCACCGGTGTAGGGTCCAGTTTGGAGTTATGACGAGAAAGGTAGGTGTGGCTTTTTTGAAAGTAGGGCTATTAGAGATTTTATGGTTTTTCCTTCCTTCGGTTACAACAGCGTGACTTGGTTTATTAGCCCATGCATTGACATTGACCTGAATCTGTGCTCTTGGTGTTTTTAGCACCACTGTCGTGCCTGTGGACAGATCTTCTGTGGAAAATGTTCATCGAAATACTCAACCATTCCAAAGTTTGGCATAGAGAAGGAAGTACGTGTGTGTGAGCCGTGCTTTGAGCTGCTGAACAAGTGAGTATCCAGAGCCAGTGTAATGTTTCACGTCTTGCTTGATAATTGTGACAGCAGCTTTGTAGGTTATTCTCTTAATGGATTTGCTGTGTCTGAATGCACTCTCTTTATATTTCTATGTATTTTTTCTATTTTTTCATTAGTGCCATTTTAACATCATGTATAAAATGTTTCAAAATGGTGAAGTTTGCCAGCATTTCAAATTTATTGAGTTTGTTGGTTTTCATTCCAAGAAACTTCTCTGCAACTTCTCATATTCAGCGTGTTGGAGTTTTAATTTTAGAGTTGTAAATACACAAGTCTTTGCAGACAGCGGTTTGCTTTATTCATGCCGTCTGGAGAGATTTTGGTGTTTGAAATGCCCTGTTCTCTTTTGATTTAAAAAATTGTTTGTCCTCCCTGATCCCTCTCCTCACCAGCCACCCATCCCTCTCTCCTCCCCTTAGGAAAGCTGAGAGTAAAGCCCCCTCCTCAGGTTCTGCTGAGCTTCCTCCTGAGTACTTGACCAGCCCACTGTCCCAACAGTCACAGGTAATTTAATAGAAACTTGTGTGCCTGTACTGACTGTAAACAGTTGAATATTTTGGATGTTGGAGTTGTATCTGCATCTTAATTTGCCCTATTTTGTCACCAGATGCCTCCCAAGAGGGATGAGGCGGCGCTGCAGGAGGAGGAGGAGCTGCAGCTCGCCATTGCTCTTTCCCAAAGTGAAGCTGAGGAGAAGGAGCGCATGGTGAGTTACACAGCTGAAATTTTCCATCACAATTTCGAACTTACTACCTGTCGATAGAAAAACATTTCACGTACCTCAAAGTATCTTCAAATTGGTTCTGAACTTCTCAAGCAGTACATAATCCTATTTTATTTTCTATTTAGATTATACTCTATGCTGCTAAAATTCAAATAATCCTTTACAGTGTATGTGCTGTCTTGCTCATTTCTTATGTCTATAACAGAGGCAGAAGAACTCTTATTCAGTGTATCCCAAAACTGATCCCACCCCAGTGACTTCCTCAGCCCCACCAGTCAGTACTCTCTACACACCCCCTGTGGTAAGGTGCTTTATTAAAAAAAGAATTCTTTACATAATTACCTAATAACCATGATGTCATGATAAGCCTACTTTTGTGACTGAAGTACATCTTTGATCCTCTCCAGAACTCCTCCGCTCCATCAGCTGAAGATATAGACCCTGAGGTACCTGTGCCCGCAAAGTCTATCAGTCTTTTGGCGCGCACGTGAAGCTTACCGATGGTGTCACCTTTTTACAGCTCGCACGTTACCTGAACAGAACTTATTGGGAGAAGAAGCAAGAAGAGGCTCGGAAGAGTCCCACGCCTTCAGCGCCTGCCCCTGTGCCACTGGCTGAACCCGTCCCAGCCATTAGCCAGCCTGCTGAAAGTCACGTCCCTGTCCAGCCAGTCAACATAGTGGAGGTATGAAGAAATGTACAATAAAGCAGATGGTTAAGTGTGTGTTGTAGACGTTATAGACCCAGAATAAGTCTCTGTTCTTGTTCTGCTCTTTCAGCAGCAGTATCAGAATGGAGAATCTGAGGAGAACCACGAGCAGTTTCTCAAAGCTCTGCAGAATGCCGTCACCACTTTTCTTAACCGCATGAAGAGCAACCATATGCGTGGGCGCAGCATCACCAATGACAGTGCTGTGCTCTCACTCTTTCAGTCCATCAATAACATGCACCCTCAGTTGTTGGATATTCTCAACCAGCTTGATGAGAAGCGATGTTAGTGTTGGTTCTGCACATGTCTACTTATGCATTTATATAGTATTGTGTGTCCAGTCTCTAACTAATTTTATCTTATTTTTCATCGACAGTGTACTACGAAGGCCTACAAGACAAGCTAGCTCAGGTGCGTGATGCTCGGGCTGCTCTCAACGCTCTTCGAGATGAACACAGAGAGAAACTGCGTCGTGCAGCAGAGGAAGCGGAGAGACAGAGGCAAATTCAGCTTGCACAGAAACTGGAGATCATGAGACAAAAGAAGCAGGTGATGAAGGAGGCTCACCCCTGTATAAATCAGGTCTCCAGAAACACTTTACTCACCGGTGTTTGTGTTTTAACTGTAGGAGTATCTGGAAATGCAAAGACAGTTGGCCATCCAGCGCCTCCAGGAGCAGGAGAAGGAGAGGCAGATGCGTCTGGAGCAGCAGAAGCACACAATCCAGATGAGAGCCCAAATGCCTGCTTTCTCTCTTCCCTATGCCCAGGTACACTCACTCATTCAGATCTGATATTTAAACTATGCCAACAGCATAAAAGGTTGTGTTGTTGAATCTAAATCGGGGTTTAGTGCCTTTAAGAAATTACACGTGACAGTGGCTGTATGTTGTTACACAGATGCAGTCTTTGCCGCCCAATGTGGCAGGAGGGGTGGTGTACCAAACCGGTCCTCCACCCAGTTACCCAGGCACCTTCAGCCCTGCAGGTTCTGTGGAGGGTTCACCTATGCACAACATCTATATGAACCAGCCGGGGCAGACACCTGCCCCTCAGTACCAAGCTATGCCTGGACCTGCCACAGGTGAGGAAGTTAGCAACAATCGTCACGGCAACCACAGTGTATAAATGCTTAGCTCCGCCCCCTTTTTTGTGGATTTGACTTTACTCATGCTTCTTTTAAATTTTATTATCCTCATTTTCTCCAGATCCAAATATGGTCAATGCGTATATGTATCAGGCAGCAGGCACAAACGGACAGGCTGCTCCTCCTCCTGGTCAGGGTCCTCCCAATACTAGTCCACCATACTCTAACTACCAACCCACCCCCTCGCAGGGCTATCAGGTCTGAATGGACACCATCATTTTTTGAACAATTATCAGTTATTGACAGAATATTTAAACACAAATTTCTTTTTGGCAGAATGTGGTCTCTCAGGCCCAGTCAATGCCCCCCATGTCCCAGGCTGTCCCGACTAATGGTATGGGGTACATGAGCTACCAGCCATATAATATGCAGAATATGATTTCAGCATTGCCAGGCCAGGACCCTAATATGCCCCCCCAACAGCCCTACATGCCAGGCCAACAGCCCATATACCAACAGGTCAGTATTCCTTTTTTGTAATTGTACTATTTAAGCCCGATTAACCAAACAAAATTTTGGTTAAATTGTTTGTGTGTTACAAGGTGGCTCCTCCTGGTGGCCCGCAGCAGCAGCAACAGCAGCAGCAGCAGCTGCCACCACAGCAACAGCCGCAGGCTCCCCAGGCCATGCCCAGTAGCGCAGAGGCTCAACTCATCTCCTTCGACTGAAAGCTGCCAGCCTGGAGGGTCTGACACTACACTTCTCTCCTCCGGACTTTGATGACACCCTCTGGAAATGCCTCCCACACTTCCTTCCTTCTTCGCTGTGATGTTGTGGCAATGTAAAATATTATGATGATGTTGCAGAACTGTTGCTGTACTTGCTTCTTCCTGGGTGGGAGAATGATGCAAGGCAGATCCACGTTTTGCCCACTGTCCCCCATTTCCAGCTGATATGTATGTAATTTTTTCCTTATTAAATGAACAACAGCCTCAGAAACAGCTGAAATATCTAAGTTAAATAAGTAACAAAATATTAATTGAGGAGGAAATTAAAAAACATACTTCTGACTTAACTATCCTGTGCCCTCATATTTTTATAAAAAAAAGGACTTTGCATGTTAAACTAATTATTTTGCAGAAATTGACTGGAATTTATTGCAGCTTGTCATTTGTATTTTTTGTTTTATGATTGTGGGGATTTAAAAACAAATGCCATAATTGGAAAGAGTACAAAAGGCTGATCATGCCTCCCTCAGATTTACCGGTAGTTGTTCTAAAACAGGGCCATTATATCCTGGTTTGGTATTTATGTTTTGGATCATCAGTTGTGCTGGGATCAGTGTAGGATTGCTAGAAAATTATCTGAGTAGTAGTAATCGTCACTTATTTTGCTTAGCGAGATTAAAAATGCACATTAAACCAGCCACCTAAATACCATCTGGCATCCCGGTAACAAAATGAATAGAGGGAGATTAAAGTACTGCATGTCTGCATCGCACACCCAGTGATCTCTGTTTCCACCTGTGAGCTTCTTTATTCCATCATACTGATCTGACTTTACACCAATATACTTATCTCGTTTGAAAACTATATTTAATAAATATTTGTTCATATTGCCCAGTGGTTGCATCTAGTTATTTTTATAATCCAGGTTTTGAAAATAGGTATACATCACAGTATCCATGATTTAATCACATTTTAACTTTATTGTACAAGCGTAAAGGAAAAACCATACAATAAATAGTTATGCTATTCAAGTACATTTACTATCCAAAGTACTTTTATTTTCTTTTTAGTGCACTTAACTTTAGATTTTTCTAAAGATGAGGCATTTGAAAAAGTTTTCCATCTCAATCTGAAAATAAAAAGATATGAAAGCAATGTTAGGATGATGACATTACTCCAAGCTACAGTATTGAACTCACAATCCTCTCAAGACGCATCCCGTTGGTGTAGGCCAGTTGTCTGAGAACATCCATGTCAGGAAGACCCCACTCTGGATTTCTGGAAAAGCATAAACTCATCACCCTCTAATCAATTCCCATGTTATAATACATTATTCATGAAAGGAACCAAATGCTTACATCTTTCGAAGTTCTGAATCCAGTTGTTCATTACAGATGGGTGTAATGGTGCCATTAATAGCAAACACCTGGAATGCGTGTAGGATTGGTAAATAATCTGCTGTTCCCACATTTGGCACTGTGTTATACTTTTATTAAAGAATAATTAGGTTCATACCCCATATGTTAGCAACAGGCCATTCTGCTTGAGGACCTGGCCTGCTCCAATAAAGACACCCTTAAAGAATTTAGGTTAAAATTATCTTAACTGGTTTCTAAGATATTTGATCACTGACAAATTGGTGTGTTTTCCTTTTAAAGCGAACCTGTGCTGTCTTGAAGGAGGAGTACTGCATCAAGTTAATGGCAACAATAACATCACAGGATTCCTGAGAAACACCTGCCCATTGCTGCCATGGCTGACTGGCATCCAGCTGCACTGGCTGCAGCACAGTCTTTACATGGGTCGCAGCGATGTATGCCTTAATGCTGCAAACAAACACGCAAAGGGCAATGCTGCTTGACGTCTGCACACCCATTTCACTCATGACCACAGTCGCTGGACTGGCGTGAGCAGGTCAGCATGAGGTTGAGAAGACTTGTCCCCAACACTACTAACCTGTCCAGACACTCCTGTGTGATGTCTGAAGGCTGCCAGGTAACAAAAGGTATCTTCTGGGCAAATCGTATCACGTGCTGCCCAGTGCCAGAACCCAACTCAAGTGCAAACAGTTGCCTGTGGGACTGGTTCTCCAGCACATCTTCAAGCATACAGCAGAGGCTCTCCCAGTTCCTCTCG
This sequence comes from Arothron firmamentum, assembly GCA_016586285.1. Taxonomy (NCBI): domain Eukaryota; kingdom Metazoa; phylum Chordata; class Actinopteri; order Tetraodontiformes; family Tetraodontidae; genus Arothron; species Arothron firmamentum. Next base: position 86,273 of record BJFM01001804.1, read on the forward strand.
GCCTGAGGGGACAGCAGCATTTTCTGGAGGACATAATCAGAGGGTCAAATTAACCTGTCATCACATAATAACATTGTCGTCTTACCTTAAATTTTTGCTTGTTTACAAAGTTCAGATGATAAAAAGCATGTTTTGGATTGTGATCGTAGCGGAGAATTAGCCCAGCAGATGGATACAGGTGATTAACCTGTTAAGAGGATTCCCCAGTGCTCCTCCCAAGGACTTCAAATGACAGCATATGTCAAAATCACAAAAAAAAACAAACTGTCACGGCAAATTTATAAATTAAATTAAATTTGTACAATAGTATTATTGATACAACGCATGAGTAATGCGATGAATATAAAATATGTATATCGGCGATTTGTATCTGTGGTTCCTGTCCCTTATGGGCTTCCGTAGTTCCAGGTTCACGAATTGCATTGTGGGCAGGTCAAATTTTAAGGGGACGCCATGTGCTTTTGAAGTGCAGGAAATTCTCTGGTTGTGAAAGACCTTACCGTTTCCAAGAGGGACAAACGGCTCTAGTTTACGGTATCATGTACTGCACTAGGTACTGCCTCCGGACCGCGCTGCGGGCCGTCGCGAACGTCCAGCGGTACGTAAAGACACCCCAGCCGGGCTCCAGTGAGTCCGAGATAGCGGCAATTACAGTCCTGTCAGACTCACTGTCTGCTCCTTCAAGGGCAGACAGCAGATGATTGTTGCCTGCGAACCTGACTGTGAGGCACACTGCTGCTTGAAGAACCATTACAAATTCATAACTTTGTTTGCAGTTTCAGAAGACTTTCACGTTTTACTCTTGTGAAATAACCTTGCATGTGATAGGTAACACTAGCTTTTCTGACGTTAGCTAACAGCATTGCACAGTATTTCATTTAGCCTCGATTCTTCTGTTCCCATGAAACAATCGTTGTCTTTTGTTTTGTTGTTGAGGTTTCTCTGCCAGCAAACGTTTTTTTTTTCTACCCTGTTGGATTTTGTTAGTCAAGGTCTCTGTCTGAAAGACGGATCACTTAATGAGTTCTTTTATGTGGCGGTAGTCTTCCTGACAGCAGTCACTCCTGTCCATATCTAAGGTTTTATGACATTAAGCTCTTTTCGGTTATTAAAGCCATTTAACTGATTATGTTCGCAGTTTGTGCAAAATGCAGTAGATACTTTAAACTTCATGTAATAATAGATAAAGTACAGTACTACAGATACTGTAGTGTGAAGGAAAACAGTGCTGGCATTGGCCTAAGCAAAAGTCAAGTGCCAGCAAAATAAACCTGTGTTTGAGATTAATTTGTGGCAGTGTGAAATATAGACCAGAGCGTTATTAAATTATCTACTGCAGTTATTGATGAATCAAGTCATCTTGGCTGCAGTAAATTTAGAACAAACACCGTAAATTACATACATTGGCCTCATATACATTAGGATGCTTCCTGAGTTGACATAGAAATAATTTCATCTTCCAGGCAGCATCTTCAACAGCAGGCCCCATCTTTGTGTGCTGTCCGACATCTGAAGACCAGCCCAGCTTGCCATTCTGAGGCCATCGCCACACCTCCTCTAGACGGAGCACCTAAACAATATTCACCTAAAATCCAACAGCTAGTCAATGACATAGCCAGCCTCACTTTATTAGAGGTATCGGACCTCAACGAGCTCCTCAAGGTTTGTGTTTATGCCCCGAAGTGTTTTAAGTCCAAACCACAACACACACTGTCCTTTTAATCAAAATTTGGTGCTGTGTTCTTGTTGGTTGCAGAAAACTTTAAACATTCAGGATGTCGGGATGATGCCGATGGCTGCAGCAGCAGTTCCCGTCGCCCAGGTAACTTCACACTTTAACATCTAATTTTATCTTCTACCAGAAAAGCCAAATTTTTCTTGAAGTTTTTTATAAATCAGACTGTCAGTTACTGTTATAACAGTACACATATATGCAATTTTACAATATTTATCCCCCTAACCTAGGCTGCGGAAGAAGAGGCAGTACCGGCTAAAAAGGAGAAAACTCACTTCACAGTCAAGTTGACAGAGTTAAAGGCTGCTGAGAAAGTCAAACTAATAAAGGAGGTGAAGAACTGCATACAAGGCTTAAATCTGGTGCAGGTATGTGAAGCATTAAGCTTGGTTGGTTATATTATGTGTAGAAATGCAAACACTAAGACGTGGCAGATGAGGAGATGTGCACCAGGTGTGCAGGATCACAAATATAAATGCATTTTGGTTTTTGATAATGTTTTTCGCATTGTTTTTGTCTATATGTGCTTAAACGGGTTGGAACAATAAATGTGGTATCCTTATATCGTGTATCTTTTGTCTGTATTTCCCAAACTAGGCCAAGAAACTAGTGGAGTCTCTCCCCCAGGAAATCCGTGCCAATGTCTCCAAAGACGAAGCGGAGAAACTGAAAGCAGCCCTGGAGGCAGCAGGTGGCACTGTGGTTTTGGAGTAAATCCTACCTCTCCTCTCGTTCAACTGCTCTTCGCACTTCACCCTTCATTCTGTTATTTAGTCTTTTTTTTTTTTACATGTAAAAATGGAGGATCCTTGGAGAAAAGGAAAAATGCCTTCAGACGTTGTTACTGTCTCTTAACAGCATCAAGTGTGGCAGTATAACTGACTGAAATTACAGGCACACAGCCTGGATAAATGGCTGCCTTGCTGTTTTTTGCTCATTCGTTTAATTATGTCTGTCTGAGAGCTTGTGTAGCAAACATGATTTTCAGAAAAACTGGCCTGGGTTCCATGTACTTCTGTCAATGTGTCTGTTGGTACATCTGTTAAAATTTTCACACCGGAAAGACAATGTGCTGTAGGGACACAGGTACATTCCCTATGGCAAACACCTCATACTCTATGTAGTTCAGGGGTGGGTTGGTTGCCTATAGGATTCTTGATAATGTTATTAAAGTTAAAGGAATAACTCAGATTTTGCTTTTATTTGTCACTTGTATTGCCAAGTCAGTGCGCCCTTATGGACGGAATTATTCAGAGTAATCGTATTGTCCAACATACTGCAGTACTGCGATAGACCACCAGGGGTCACAAATCACCCTTTATCAATATTTTACAAGTTATTGACAAATGATCTCAAGTTGGCGTCATTAATTTGTAATTTTTAAGATCTTAATTGCAAATATTTTAAAATAATTAAATTGCATACAGTGATTAGTCAGCCAGAGATCAAATTATCCATAAACGTAAATGAATATTATATGCTGTCTGCTAATGACTTATTGATTATCGAGGTTCTGTTCTAGCAGGTATAACTGATGCAGCATTTATGTTACTGTGATAAACCTTGGGTGAAACATGCATTTATTTGGGAACATAACCACTGGGGGCATATCCTGAAAGTCAATGTACTGAAACTTGCTTCAGGCCTTCATCTGTCACTCTCCAGGATCCAATCGTGATGTCTTTTGATGGCAGGTTATTCGGGAGAACTCTGGGAATGTGGAGGACAGGAGGAGGAATAAATTCCTTTAAATATTCATAGTTTCCGTTGTTTGGAATATCAAACAGGAAAGTAAAGGGCAGCCCAGTGAATGACATCTGAAACTAAACCCAGACTGAAAAAGCTCAAATTATATGGTTTGAAATTTGCATCTTGTATTAATTACATACAGTATTTTAATACGAAGGTCAACCTGCTGAATGTGTGTTTACACATATGAGTGAATTTCCCTTGTTAACAATGCAAAACAGCTGGGTAAAAAATGAGAAACCAACAAATCCGACATCCACGTCTGTCAGCTTTCCAGTGAAACCATGACAACAGAAACACCTCCGAGGCTGAATTGCTTCATCAGAGGCTGTGGTATGTTTTTTCAAGAATGTGCTGAAGTGCTTTTTAAATAAATATCTCATGCAGGGATGACTTTCTACCAAGAAAAATGTGACCTATAAATGCAGAAAATAATCGGCATTTCATAAGTGCTACTAAAAAGTATTTAAACTAATACTGTATTTAAGTAAATATATATATATATATATATATATATATATATATATATATATATATATATATATATATATATATATAATGTATTCACTTGAGGTCTAGAAAGAGAAGAGAGACTGAAGAGTGTTTGAGGATGTAATAAGCGGAGGAAGCCTGACTCATCTGACTCTCAGGCTTTTGTTAAGAAAAGATGAGAGAGAGTGATGAGTTAAGAAGAAAACGCTGCTGCTGAGCTCCTAATGACACTTTCAGGCTGTTGGGCCGAGTAAACACAGGAGGACAGATCACAGCATGCATGTAAAGCATCTGTGCAGGTAACGGGCTCCCACAGAGCTGCAGGGGTATTCCTCTGCTGCCAACCCCCAAAATTCAGTCCATTCATACCTGGAAACTCACTCTTAGTCTGGTTCACAATCACCAGATCATCAGTCTGTAAAAGCTGCCGTCTGTCTGGGTGCAGGACAGGGCACTTCCTGTTATCAGGTGTTATTACGCTCTGCAGGGGTCAGCATCTGCAGCAGCTGTGTTTGTGGACACCTCTGCTGCTACTCTCCATCAGCACGGACGTGGAGGAGTGTCAGGGTGTTCGGTCGCACTGCGGCTTCACCGCTCGTTTGAAACCAAGCGGGCTGCAGACAACGGACATCTCCGACCACATAGTTTATACGCTGAATTAAGTGCACTCGACCGCAGTGAAGAACGGCGTCCAGAGAGCAGGATGCAGACTGCTGATGGACTATTGGAAACTGGAAAATGTTTATTTGCTGTTGACTGTAATGCTGATGGTTCACTTTGCTGAAATTACTTTGATTATGTGAATATGTTTGCCAGGATACTTCATGGTCAATCAACTGAGGCCACAAACAGTCTGCTGGTTAAAATGTGTATTTCCTACTTCCATTATCACCCTGTTGAATTCATTTCCGTAAATGTTATTTATTCTGTGTAAATAAAGCCAGTTTTATTCCTTGGTGTCAGAATATGAAATATATTTATAGATTGTTGTGATGGTCCTGACGTTTGTCACCTCACATGCAGCCGGTCCTGTTGACCAAATCGCCTCTGAAATCATGGCTGGACTTTCAGGGTCATTAAATAGCATCTGTCAAAATATATAAGAAACAGAATATCAGCTGCCCCTTTTCAGCAGGTTAGTGAGTGACTCGTAACAGTTTTTATATTAAAAAAATGATTACCAGGTTTTTGAAAAAAATTTACTCAAGACAGAATGCACTCCACTGTGGATTGAAGTCCGTAAGTAAATTCTGTGGCAAAATATATGTAAAAATCCAATAAACGGGGGGAAAAAAGGAAGAAATTGGCAGTATATATGGATAACTTTAGTACCAGTCATTATTATGTGTTTACACTTGGTTTGAATTCAGAACACAAGGCCCAGAATCTATCATGATGATCTTTGTGGCTGCATCAGGACAACCAGCAGGGAATCTGTTCATGCAATGGCGGGGAATCAAGCCCAGGTCAGCTGCTTGGGAAGCAGCGATGCTCACCACTGCACCACCAGCACCTGCCGTCCAGGGCCTCAATGAACTCCTGGCCACACAGACAGAACTTTTCTTTTGTAACATTGAGCCTGCGCCTTCTTGGATGGTATAATCATTATGGGAGTTGTCACACTCTCAAAGGTTGCGTGTGGGTTGTTATGAGTTGAGGTGTGAGCTCACATTTATTTTTACAACTGACCGAATAGTTTACAGCACTTTCATTTCAATATGATGGAACCAGCATTTTTTCAGTTTTTATTGGCAGAAATGATTATCCTTGTAAAAAAATATTTATTTGTTAAAATGCAACACCAGATAACTCAGAATGACACGTGCAAATATTGTGATAGTATTAAATTGGACATTTTTTTTTTACTTTTCACCATTGTCACGCCCATCTAACCTCTTACCTAAGCTCTCTTTTGTCAACTCAATCTATCCTGCAGCTGGCTCTTTCTCTAATTGGACATGAGGACATGCATCTGAATGGTGTAATTGGATCTTCTTCTTTGCTTGGTTTGCAGCTCATCACTGTGCCCTATGTTTGATTTAGATCATCCAAACATCTTGGGAGTGCACTTTGTGTCGTATTGCGCCTGGGCAGATGTGGCCAAAAAAGGCCAAGGAATGCAGTTTGCTGTGTCTGCATGTGGCTTCCACCGGGACGTTTTGGTGACAGTCTTTCAGATACTCCATCCCTCCATCCATCCATCCCTCTATCCATCCATCTATGAACCAGAAGTATGGCAAATTATTAAAAATACTGTTTAATAGTTAGAATAACAATAACAACAGTACTGCTGTTGCTAATACTACTAATATAATTAGAACCACAATAATCTTATTATTACCACTATTATATACCACTATTATATGGTATTGATAATAACATTCTTTTAAAAGAGGCATAAAAGGCAATGTGGGACTCACTGAACATTCATAAAGTCAGCCTTCTCTTAACATTCTTTTGCAAGTGCTTTGATTTATGATTGGTTCCATGCTTATCGAAACAGTAGCTTTGGCTTGTGTACATAAAGAATTTTTTCGCATTAGGTGCGTAAGCACTTCATCCCAGGGCACCGCAAGTGAACACTCGCTGCAAAAGTCTTGCAGATTAAAAGTTTTCACACTGCTTCAAACAGTTTTTTGTGCCTCCACAGTACCGTGTGCACACATGAAACCCACTTTTCAATCCCACCACGTATGCTAATAGAAGTCAGAAAAGCCAATAGAATCTCCTGCTCTGCTGCTACTGCTGTCAATGTTCTTGGGAGCAGAGCATCTGCTTCACACCCTCGAATATACAACCAGGCCAAAGATGAATTACCATTAAGCAGCGCTTCGCTCACCTCAGCGTTCCATCAGAACAAGTTACCACATCTGGTGCTGAGGTGAAGACAGACACTATCCAGACGAGCCCTGAGCTGACAGAGCGATCATCATGTCAGGGAGGATGCTGGTGCCATGGCACGCCCAGCGCCTGCAGTGGAAGTGCGCCCGGAGAAAGGGAAAAAACTGCTGGCCTCACACTTGAGATCATACATTATGAAAAGGCTTTCAGATTTTCTGGATTGAAAATTTGTGAACTGACCTTTACATAATGAAATGCAGATGAGGACACCTGAGCATTTTTAGAGATAGTCTGAAAGGTCATAGTTTTCTTCTAAAGTCTGCAAAAAAGCGTGCAAATGTAAGCTAGTTCCCCTTAAGTTTTTAACCTTATTAAAATAAGTGCCCTTGACCATAATGAGCTAAGGATTTGTCTTAAACCTCTTTAACTGAACGGCAGATTTATTTACAACTTCTCAGCTGACCCCACACCCCCACCCCATTCAAACTGAGTGTAATATGAGTATTCCACTAGATGTCACTGCTCCTGTTGACTGGACTTTAAACCACTGTCTCACAGATGAATGACTTTTGCTTTGGCGCTTCTGTTCAGCCTGTGGGATGTGGGATCATCTAAGGTCTTTTTTTTTTTTACTCTTTTTAGCATTCAGGTTGTGCTCCTGAACACGTCCGATTCAGTTACTCTAAAGTGCTTCCCTAACAAGCCAAATAATGTAATGTGTGTTTGTGGTCCTGCAGGGTGCCCTCTGGCTCAGAGATGCTGTGAAGACAGCCACAAATCAGAAAGACATCTGCAGACCTCAGAGGCTTCACTTTAAACATGCTTAGGGCTGCGGGAGCGTGAATTTATGGTTGACATCGGAGACCTGGCTGTCGCAGACATCCGCTCCAGGTTTAACTCGTGACTTTCCATTTAACCCATGTGATTACGTTGTTGTGTATGTTTGTCTGTTTACATCCGGTGTGCTCAATAATCAGGAAGCAGAGAGAGCGCAAACAAAGGCTTTTATAGCACAAATGAGCAGCAGCAACACCTCATCCTTCACCTTCTCAAACACTAATTAATTCACTGAGAATTGCAGCTGTTGTATTTTGAGTCATTTTACAGTGGAAGCAAAATGACGTACTGACTCCATAATGTGAACATTCCATGCAAGATTACTTCTCCATGTAAAGCATTTGAAACACATTTGCTTTCAGTGGCTCTTAAGATTCACGTTATCGTGTTTGGTGAATATGTAAACGTATAAATGTCCGAAAAAAATACTCCAAAACTACAACAGAAGTGTATTAATGTACTCTGGACATGGCAATAATTGAGAACATAAAACGAAAGATTAATAAAACAGGAGAATAAACATCATTTGTTACATCTGTTAGAATATCTGCCCACTCTGACTTCTGCTCTACGCTCGCCATGTGTACGATCAGTTGATTATACTCCTCTTTTCCTCCACACATCCTACTGCATCTCTTGAGTTTTTTGCGGTGAGATGAGCTGTGAACCACGCTGCTTCCTGTACTAACATTGAATTATTACAACTCCTTTCTCTGCCTCCCCCTCTTCTCCCCCGGGTCACTACTCACAAACATCTCCTCAACTCGCCAGCTGCAAGAGTAAATTTTCATTACTGCAGGGTTGTTGTGTTTTTTCGGCCAAATTTGTGTTCATCCAGTCTTCCTGAGAAGTTGGGAACACGGCGAGCTTTGAGGAAACTGTTTTGGTTTTTTTTCCTGGCAAGTCATTGGTTGGCATTTGTAGGTTTCAGCTCCAACGTTTGTCAGCCTTGTAAGGAGTGGGATCAGCAGTTGCTGGGACCTGCAGTAAATCATTTAAAACTGCACCCGCACAATTAGTTGCAGTGTACTGTTTAATGCATTACGCAGGCTTCACTCGTGGTTCATTAAATAGTATGTCATATTATTTTGGACTTTCAAAATGCAATATTTTAAATTTGGATGTGGAGATAATATTAGAAATCGCCATACTTTGCAATAGAACCACACGAAGCGAGTTAATTAAAGAGCGAGACGCAGTCGGTAGGGGTCTGCATCGAGAATATCAGGGATAAATGTCTCCTGTTTTTATGCCTTCCTTGATGATGATGATTGCCATGATGATGGTGCAATGGAGACGTGACAAATGAATGAAACGATTCTATCAGATGTATATGTTAATATCAAAGACACACACATTACCACACATCCCACTGTCTTGTTTCTGCAAACTAGCTTGCATCTAATTAAATCATTTGAATGTATTGCAATTAATGCTGCACTTATGTCTTTGTGTTATTTGTTTTTGTTGCGTCGTTCAATGGCTATGAACAGCAGTGGTTTAGCATTAATATCTCAGATGATGCTATGGTCTCACAGCGAAGCTGCAGCTCTCATTATGCTAGATTATGTTAATGGGACATGGAGGATCATTGAGCATGATTAAAAGACTCCCCAAAGTCGTTCTGTAATGAGCATCACTGTCAGTCTTTAATACTGCTGAGTTACACAGCGTTCGCCATTCTCAAGTGGCATCATCAGTCAAGCTAACTTTATAAAGAGTTCATGCTTCCCCTGATTGAGTGTTATAAACATTTTATTAATCTACTGTACTCTGCAAAAGCAGAAATCTGGTGGTTGTGATTTACACTTAATCCATATCAATCAAGCAACCAATCGATCCATTGAATGGGCCCCTTTCAATTCTTGTCTCAATTATTCTAAATTAACATTATAAGTCATCTTATTTACTTATTGACTCATGGTGCTGCTGGACCAAATGTACTGTAAATAAAATTTGCGTGGTTGTATTTTTGTTAGTTTGTACGTGACATCTAGAGCACATCTGTGGGCCCGGAGGGGGGGATTATTCCCCTCAGACTCTCTCTGAGGATTCCTCCACGTTTGTTTACGCTAAGTTTTTGAAATTTTAGATTACTGATGCACCAGTGTGATACTTTCTCTGTATGCATCTGCAGTAATGTGATATTATGATGCAGAAATATGATTTATCATCCTAATGTAATGAGCTCAGACAGTGTGTACATCCTGTAGGTGCTTCCTCCTCAGTTTGGGGCTTTATGCTTGTTAGTTTTAGCTCCATTAATTGTGATGAGGCCATGGATCAAGCATTAAATTAATGTCTCTTTAATGCATCTGCAAATGCATTTACATTTATTTTAACTAAAACAGTTTGACCTTATTCAGAATGTACGCTCCACATACAAACGCACACAAGCGAAGGCTGCATCGCTCCTGCAACAAACTGGGAGAGTGCTGACCACTGTCTGCTGCAGGTCAAACATTAACTGGCAATAATTATGCTGCGCAAACCCATTTTCAACCAGCAGCACTTTTGCTCTAAATGCAAGTTCTTATCAGAATTTTTGCTTTTTCGCAATCTTTTATTCATGAGTTGCATAGATTTTCTACTTCTTTGTTTTAATATGTTATAGAAGTGGCATAAAGTGTGTGTGTGTGTGTGTGTGTGTGTGTGTGTGTGTGTGTGTGTGTGTGTGTGTGTGTGTGTGTGTGTGTGTGTGTGTGTGTGTGTGTGTTTGTTAGGCTCGCCCGTGAGGTTCCACGGATGCTTCATCACCTCTAAACAGTGCAGACTGGAAACACTTAACCTCAGGGCAGAACATTAACACCATACATCCATATACGGTGGCAGCACCCATAGATAACCAAGTGAGGCAAGGCATAAATAGTGTCCTGGTTCTTTCTCCAATCAAGTGGTCTGGTTTTATCATATCTCTGCAGCGCTTCCATTCCAGGGACCTTTGTTTCATGGTTAGTTCCTGTCTGGTGAAGAAAACCTTTGGCACACATCGGAACTGGTCAGGACATATTCCTGTTTGCTAGATTTGCAAATTTAAACCCTAAAGTCTTGCGTGAGCAGTCGGGCTGCTGTGTCTGCTGTGTCTTCCTGGCTGTCTCCAGTGCTGGTTCATGTCCCAGTAAATACACTGTGTGTGTGTCAGCGCCAACTTCTTGGCGATGTCCTGCAATGACTGATGATGTCAGATGAAATATACCTCTGCCAAAAGTAAAGATGGAGAGCCCTAGTGAATATGAATTGATAGTTGGATGAGCTGCTCCCTGGGAGAGGCTCTCAGTCTTCCTGCATAAAGCCCTCTGACGCTTCCACAGGCTCTCCGTCTTTGCCCGTCACATCCACATACATTACTGTGCTATAGGTACACTTTACAGCTCCAAATGATCCTCCCTGTTTTGCCTCTCGGCCTCACGCAGAGAGGAAGATGAGCAGGGAGACAGACATTATTAAAGCTCAGAAAAACGGTCATTATCAACAGACGTGGGTCTCTAGTTAGGGGGAGCGTTGCCGGAGAGTTCCAGCTGTTCAGTATTTGTCTTTTGTGCTGGTTTCCTCAGTGAAACCTGTGGTTACATCCTCGGTGTGTTTTCTTTCCATTAAAAGCTCCGCTTGCAAACTCAGGATGCAGATTCCCCTCTAAATTGTTCTGTTCATGAATGTAAACATATTAGGGTTTTCAGCAGCCTTTTAGTATTGTTGCAGCCTGCACATGCTCTGCCTTTAAAAAGATGGTACTTTCAACCAAGAAATAACATTTAAAGATATGGCTTTAACATTTACGGCTGAATTTAACGACACATCACATACGCCTCAGATGCAGACCTGGGAGTTTGTTTCCGTTGTTCTAGGTGTGAGACGGTTTTTAACCGGGCCTCAGCGTCTCCTGAAGCTGCAGCCGTCTGCAGAGAAGTTCGATTCTCTGTAAGAGTCTCTCTGCGCTACAGTGGGAGCCAGGAATAGCATATCATATGTTCCCCTAACTCTTTAATAGAACCATCAATGAGCTGATGAAAGCGTGAGCAGGAAGTTACGCTCGGCCCTTCAGGCGAGGTGTGGACCCGCAGATGTGACAACGGGATAAGAATGTCTTCGTTTGGTCACAACATCCCATTAAGGGGGGGTCGTACACGTGTCAGTGCGGCCGTGTCACGTGGCCCTTTGTCTAAGCTGAATGCCGTGATGCATTTGAGGGGAAGCGTAGTTGGTTAATTCATGGTTAAATTTGAATATGAATCACGTCCATGACGACGTAGTCGTTGTGATGTAGTCTTTGAAGAGGAAAACTTATGTTGTTGTTGATTCCACACAAAATATTAACTGTTGTTGGTTGTAAGTGAGACAGGACTGCATCCCCGTTATTTAAAAATGCGACTAATTCACGTCCTTATAAGAAAAAAAAACCACAATAACCTTTTCTCATGTAGCTGGCATGAATAAAAGGTAGAACTTGTGCTTAAACCTAAAATTAAGTATGCAAGATGAGTGAATTTAAAAAAAAAGGCATTTCTCTCACCGTTCTATTGTGCTACCTACATTTTAATGATCCCTTTGACAAGCTTTTATGCTTGCCGTCATCAAGCCTCTCATAAAGGCTTGAAAAGTTCTCTGAGTACCCCAGTAATAGTCCATTTAAGAGCATAATTGATTGATCTGTAACATAAAATTGCCAATTTGGAGAAAAAAAGAGAAGTTCTTAGGTCTCATTTCACCTGCTGGGTTCTAGAACAGGTTTTCTTTGTGACTATGTCACCATGGTTATCTTATATTAATAAATGGGTGTGTGGTATAAAACAGTGGATTGTTAAATTTAAGTTTTTGCTCTTGATTGCCTGTTTCCTAGACTGATCTTACCAGCCTGGACAGAGGCAGCGCACCAAACACGGGCCAGGCTTTGGCTTATTTTGTGTGCTAAAGTGATTGCCAGCTTCCTCGTAGAAACGGCTTCGCAATTCAGAGTAAATCTCGTAACTACTTGGAATTCTGACTTATTGAAATAGAATGGGGGGGGGGGGGGGGGGGGGGGG